>BQKZ01000838.1:71979-120037 GCA_036244855.1 Temnopleurus reevesii
ATTTGACGCTCTTCTGATTTTGGTAGTCACTTGCATGATTACCTAAACAATTTATATGCGCAACCCTTGTTATGTAAACTGCAAGATTGCAGCAGCATTTTTATTTAATTTGCTCATTAATTATAAGTAATTGTCTGCTAAATGATGTGTAAAAGCAGTCAAAAGCTCCAAACAGGCTAATCTTCTTAGCTAGGTGTTCTTACTAATGATCTGAACAATTTACCATGAAAAAATAATAATAACAAAATTGAGTTCTCTTAATTGGTCATTTTTTAATTTCTTATTTATTTCTTCGTTTTTTTTCAACCAAAATTGATGATGACATTATCATGGTAAAAACATCATGAATATGAGTCATTTCACCCTCTGAGAGCAAAAATAATCGGAAATTCATGAATTTTTAACTGAAAATAGAAATTGCATTGACTATGTTTATGAAATCATATTTTGGAACCATTTTTTGCGTGATGATAGTTGGTCACGATAGATAGAATTTATTCAATACTGTCGCCAACGGCCCACAAAGGGGTACACACTATTGCTGTGTGAAGAGGAATTAATCACAAACCTTTCAAACACATTTGATTCACAGGAACTTATCGCTAGAGTGCTCCGATGGTCTAGTTGTTAAGACACTGGTCTAGTCATCCAGAGGTCGTAGGTTTGAATCCCACCCGATACAGCCTGTTATTTTTTTCATAGCCTCGGGATAGAGTCACACAGCAGTAGCGTGTGTGGGCCGTTAGCGACAGTATTGAATAAATTCTATCTATCATTACGTCACCCAGCAGAATTAATCACAAACCTTTCAATTTACTTGGTCGTTGCCAAAATGGTCTAAAAAATTGAACATGACTTGAAAGGAAAAAATCACAATCACAATGGGGCGCGATAAAGAAATTCAGCCACGTGGCTGGGCGAAATCTTTACCTATTAAATTAATCACATCACGGTGATGTCATATTTCCTGCCAAGTCAACATTTAAGAGTTGTATGCTGTCACAGTGACATTACGTACCTTAGAATGTGTTCTTTCACTGAAGTCTTCGAACTTTTCCTTTTATTTCAGACCTTGCTGGTTGGATTTCCAAGAGATGTATGAGTCTGCTGAGGAGGAACATGAGGTGAATGAAAACAAACGATGAAAGGGAAACCCACCCTTTGAATTATCGTGCTCTCAGTGAATGAAGAAAAATGAGATGCACAAATTGTGATAATTTTGCACCAAATTTGACAATCAGTTCAAATGTTATGAATTTTTGACTTTTCAAGTGATGTTCTCAGAAATAGGTTGTCAGCCAACGACTCCGGTTCAGCTTGTCAGTAAAATTCTTATAATGGCATTCAATGTAAAATTTAGAATAAGGGTTCAACATGATTCTTTATATACATAAATACATAATACATATTTAATGAACAAGTCATTACAATCGATGGAGAATCATAATATATTCATATTTTTGTCTGAATAATATGTAAGAAAATTGTGCAAATTTTGCTTTGTAAGTTTAGCAATCACCAATCATATTCTTGACCAAATTTACTTGTGAGATTTTATCCACTCATTTATTTTCTCCTTGTTATTACGTTATTATTATAATTATTCATTCAGCAAATCCAAAACAGTTACAGTGAAACTAAAAGAAACAAAGATACAAGAATTAGACATAAATTAAATAATTAGGACCTGTAGTTGGTCTGTGAGGGCTGCCAGAGTGTCTTTAAAATGTAAAATTTTGCACGAACGATGAGAAAACATGTTTTTTTGTGTATGGTTCTTTGTAGTGCGTGAAGACCCTTGGAAGTGACCCCATGACAGTTTTCTTTACCAGTGGTACTACAGCGAAACCCAAGATGGCTGAACAAACGCATGTCAGCTATGGACTTGGTCATATTATAACTGGGAAGTAAGTTTATAGATTCACTTTCAATACCAGTTATAAGAAGTTTTAACGCGTCCATTGGTGAAAATAAATCAAATTTTCTAGGTTGAAAATGTGACTCAACCCAGTTATGCCTATGCATTAAGCATGAAATATCTATGTTAATATTATATAGTAGGGTCCTGCTCTAACTAGAAAACTTGGGAAATGGGTCACAGTTTTCTTTACTAGTGGGACTACCGTGAAACCCAAGATGGCTGAACACACTCATGTCCGCTATGGGCTAGGCCACATTATAACAGGAAAGTAAGTTCACAGATTCTCTTTCGATTCCAATTATAGAGAATTTGAGGCTTCCAATGGCGAAAACAAATCAAATTTTGTAGATTGAATATGTGACTCAGCTCATGTATGGTAATAGGATTATGCCTCTGCAATTAACCATGACATATCTATTTTGAAATTATACAGCAGTGCCCTGCCATCTGCGTATACAAATCTTAGAAAATGAGCTTCACTTTTTCAAGTCAGGGAAAATCAGGGAATTTTGTTAAAAAAAAAGATTACTCAAATTAGGGAGAATCCAGTAATTTGGCACAATATTCATTTGGTAATTGAGGATTTGTCAAAGTTGGTCGAAATAGTGAATTACGATGTATGTTGCAAAAAGTATCATGGAACTTCGAAAATTTATCTGGCAGAAATCTGGTGGTTTTGTTCTCTTCAAACAGAGGGAACCCTGTTTAATCTCAAGAGTTTTATGAAATTCATGGATTAGCGGGATCATTATTTAGGCCTCTATGATCTTCATCCCTTTATGTGACGCAGGTACTAGTTGGACCCGATGCCGAAAGACATATTTTGGAACATGTCAGACACAGGCTGGGCTAAGTCTGCGTACAGTAACATCTATGCTTCCTGGACTAATTGATCCTGTGTCTTCGTACTATATTCATACATTGCAGTATATAAACCTTCTGATCTTGTCGCTTTGTGTGATGGAGGTACTGGTTGGACTTGACGCCAAACGACATCTTTTGGAACATGTCCGATACTGGCTAGGCCAAGTCTGCGTACAGTAACGTCTATGCTCCATGGACCCAGGGGTCCTATATCTTTTTACTACATTCATCCATTGCAGTTTATTAAGCCTTCCATCTTATCTCCTCTTTGTGTGTTTCAGGTACTGGTTGGATCTGACACCGAATGATATCTTTTGGAACATGTCCGATACGGGCTGGGCTAAGTCTGCTTACAGTAACATCTATGCTCCATGGACCCAGGGGTCATGTGTCTTCGTGCTACATTCCCCCAAGTTTGATCCCAAACAGACTCTCCAGGTATGTTCCCCAAATGATGATAATAATGAAAGGGATGATGATATCAATTCATAACTTTGATAAAGTCTCAACAAATATTTAGGGTAAAAAATATAAATTGTATATCACTGAAGTTTGTAAAATCTATGCAAAATACTTTTATCAAACATAGTATACTTATTAGTACTTATTAGTTAGTGCTAAGCAAATAAGTGTCTCGTTCACAATCAATGCAAGGAGCCTAAATCTGAATTTGGCACTGTATGTGCCTGTCCCTATTTCTTTATCGTGTGAGCTAGTCTTTTGATTTATCATTCATTCCATTTCTCATCTGTTCGCAGATATTCACAGACTACCCGATCTCAATATTCTGCAGCTCTCCGACAGCTTACAGCCTAATGATTCAAGGAGATTTGTCCAAGTATTAAATGATGAAAATATTTACACTGTTTGATGTTTTGCAATATTCAAATGTTAAACAATCGCATTCTAGCTCTCATCTGTGTGCAGGTTTTCACCAACTACCCGATCTCAATATTCTGCAGCAGCTCTCCGACAGCTTACACTCTAATGATTCAAATAATGAAGATAATTCCTATGTTTGTTGTTTTACATCCCTATTCTAATTCTCATCTGATTACAAATATTCATGTACTAACCAGTCTAGATATTCCGCATCTCTCCGACCCCCTACACACCAGTGATTCTATGCTAAAGAAGATTTATCCAAGTATCAAGTAATAACGATTACAATCTTTGTTAAACAATACATCTTTATTCTAAAGCTTTACAATTCTCTTTT
Source organism: Temnopleurus reevesii (assembly GCA_036244855.1). Lineage (NCBI taxonomy): Eukaryota > Metazoa > Echinodermata > Echinoidea > Temnopleuroida > Temnopleuridae > Temnopleurus > Temnopleurus reevesii. The sequence continues at coordinate 75,984 of BQKZ01000838.1, forward strand.
TAATTCTCATCTCCTAACAGATATTCACTGACTACCCAGTCTCCATATTCTGCAGCTCTCCTACCGCTTACACTCTGATGATTCAAGAAGATTTGTCCAAGTATAAAAAGATATTTACACAGTTTGTAAGACAATAAATCTTTGTTCAAATACTATTCTAATCCTATTCTACTTCTCATCCATTTACAGATATTCACGGATTACCCAGTTTCAATATTCTGCAGTTCTCCGACTGCCTACACTCTCATGATTCAGGAAGATTTGTCAAAGTATAACCTAAGATCCCTAAGAGACTGTGTCAGCGCTGGAGAACATTTGGTGAGTATCATGACCATGATCTACATGTATTAATATGAAAATATCTCATTCAACCCATTGAGGACAAGACTTCTTATAGATAAAATTTGAAGGCTGGGTCTTGGCCCCAATAAAATCTTGTTTTGGTTTAAAGCAGACATATCAGACGAAAAGATGCACAAAGTTTGAATCAGACAGCGAATAAGAAAGTTCTGAATACCTTGCAAATAAGTTTCACATTGTCCAGTAAAAAAATCCCTGAAATCCTGAAAAATCAAGGAATTCAATGAATTATGTGTTACATGATTGAGGATGCATGTGCATCAAAATACAACTAGGTTGAAATGATTGAATTACGTTGACCAAAATATGGAATTTTGAAATTCATTCAGGAATTTGACGTAATTGAGAAATTAAAAATTCATATCAAGGAATTGAACAAAATATTTATTACATAATTGAAGATGCATCAACATAGGTTGCAACATTTGAGTGAATTACATTTGACAAAGTGATCATGGAATGTGGAAATTCATTAACAAATGTTATTTCTCACAAAGCGGGAACGGTGTATCAGAGTTTGATATTTGACACTTGTTTGTATGACAGAACCCTGAGGTGAACGAAGCATGGCGGCAGGTCAGTGGAACCCGGACTTACATCAGAGAAGGATATGGACAAACGGAAACTGTAAGTTAGCATATCGAATATTGAATTCTGTTATTCTCATAGACTTTGTGCAGGGACTACCCTGTTTTAGTACGGTAGGTGATGGGCTCTACAAGCAGAGAGTTCAACCTATGGAAACTAGAATTGTAATAGTTATGACAGTCAATGGCTTATATAACACTCGTCACCTTTTCATGAGAAGTACCCAGGGGCTCTTCAAATGTTGGGACCATTAATTCTATAAATTTCCAATATGAATCAATGTTATTTATGAAAGCTTTTTGTCCTCTGACTCTTGCGAATTGTGCCCCTAGGCTTATATGCATTCCACTGACTCATTACACCCAGGATGTAAAAAAAATTACTTTCTCTCTCTCTCTCTCTCTCTCTTTCCAGGTCTTATCAATAGGATCATTCCGCTGCAACAAGGTGAAACCTGGTTCCTGTGGCAAAGCAGCACCCGGCTACAACGTACACATTGTAGATGAGGATGGCAATGAGCTTCCAGTAGGAGAGGAGGGTATCATTGGAATAAGGGTCAAACCAAACAGACCTATAGGCCTCTTCACTCAATATCTGGTAAGAAGATATATATCCATTTACGTATCTTAGTGATTTGTGAGACTGGGGCCTTGTGGTAAAGCAGCGCCAGGCTACGATGTATGCATTGTAGATGAAGACGGCAATGAACTTCCAGTAGGAGAGGAGGGTATCATTGGAATAAGGGTCAAACCAAATAGACCTATAGGACTCTTCACTCAATATCTGGTAAGTTTATCTATTTAGGGATCTTAGTGATTTTTGAAACTGTGTTCTTATAGTAAAGCAGCACCAGGCTGTGATGTATGCATTGTAGATGAGGATGACAATCAGCTTGCAGTAGGAGAGGAGGGTATCATTGGGATAAGGGTCAAACCAAACAGACCTATAGGCCTCTTCACTCAATATCTGGTGAGATATGTATCTTAGTGATTTGTGAGATTCAGTCCCTGTTTCATAAAGCTATACAGCTGTTCGTAGAAGCATACACGACTCTATGAACGACTGGTGATCCTTTCTCAGGTGCAATTTAGCACCATGGATCATTATTCATTGAAAGAAAGGGTGATCAATTGTTTGTAGATTCGTACTTACTGTATGAAAAGTTTGTGAAACACAACCCGCGTCCTTGTGGTAAAGCATTACCATGACATTTACCTACTCGTGTATGTAATGCCTACCATTTCATCCATGGAGAAACCCAGATAGAAAAAGCTCTAATTTCAAAGCTGATGTCTAACTTACCGGAGACAAGGCCTATATGGATAAAGATGGTTTCTTTGAATCACGTCAGTGTTGGCCATTTTTGAAGGGCTTAACAAAGATGTACACATGCATTAGTTTGTGATAACAATGGATACAGGCAGATATTATTGACTTTATTTCATCTGTAAATGTCATCCCTCCAAGAATGATCCTGAGAGAATGAGCTCTGTGTTCAAGGGTAATTTCTAACTGACCGTAAACAAGGCATGTATGGATGATGATTGCTACTTTGAATGACATATTTGTTGGCAAATTTAGAGGGCTAAACAAAGATAGACATGTTTATTAGATCATGATAACAATGGATACATGCAGATGTTATTGACTTGGTTTCTTCTCTTCATTTTATTCTTAGAATGACCCAGAGAGGACAAACTCTGTTTTCAAGGGTGATTTCTACCTGACCGGAGACAAGGCCTATATGGATGAAGAAGGTTACTTCTGGATGATTGGTCGCAATGATGATGTCATCAATTCAGCGGGGTGAGAAAAAGAGAGATTTTGAAATCATTGTCGGCCATTTTTTAGGGCTATACGATTAGAGACACATGCATTAGATAATGAAACAGTGGATAATCACAAACTGATGGCAATGGGCTAATTTTTTTAATCCACAATGGCAAACAATGTCACTTGAAACCCTCTGTAAATCTTATACTATAGATAAATTGTATATGTAGCTGTTCAGTATTGCTAAAGGAAGAAATTTTGGAAATTTGAATTGTTCTGAATTGTCCTACTCTGATCATTTGATGAAGTTTTGAAATAATATCCCCCCAAAAATTATCTAGGACAGTATTAGGGATTGAGATCTGACAACACCCCTACATGTAGATAAATAATGAACTGAATGAAGTATGATTGGGTCCTTGACATCAGAACTCTTACACTGGTAATTTTCTAATTGCTTTTTTTTATGTAAATCAACAACCTCATCATTCTGAATTCTAACATCCTTATATAGCTCTGTAACCGTAATTATTTTGTCATAATTATTTTTTTTTCATGTGCGAAATCTCATATCTTAAATATTAACATGTTATTCAATAGTTTCTCTTTTTGGTTCTCAAAAAAAATAATGTAATTTCTTCTCCTTTATATCTCACTTTATTTGTCTATGTAGGTATCGTATCGGCCCATATGAAGTAGAGAGTGCCCTGATAGACCATCCTGCTGTTGCAGAGGCAGCTGCAGTTAGTTCACCAGATAGCACAAGGGGAGAGGTAACTATTACAATTCCATTGGAAACACCCAAGGCCATCCTCTCCACAAATCCTTGTCCCCTTTGCAACTAATAACACCTGACCCTTCCCCACAATTACAGTCCCACGCTCCTCCCCTTTTCAATATTATTAAAAACACCCCATTCCCTTCCCTAACCGTATTCCCCCACTACAAACACCCCTCCACTTTGTTTCAAATTTAAAATTCAAAATGTGATTTTCTTTTTGTGGGGCAGTTCTACACCACTCTTATTCATTTGACCCATGATTTAAATTTAAAATAGCCTTGCCCTACATACATGTTGACCCCTTCATCTGTGGGTTAAACACTGGATCTGGATCTGGATAATATAATTGATAAGCTCCTACAGGAACATCACTCACTGCGAAGCTGCATTGAAGAGCAGAGGGTTAGTCTTGCCTCCTATCCAGCACAGTTAACATGACAATGAAAATGCAGGTCCCAAAGTATATTGTTCCCATTTTTCCCTCAGGAAAACACTGCATTTGATCCCATTTAATTCTTTGAATGAAATTCTTTAGTAGGGGAAGCGACTTTGGCTTAACTCTTTTGTTATTTTCTTCTCAGGTTGTGAAGGCTTTCATTGTGTTAGCGGATGACTACAAGAACAGTGATAAAGAACAGCTGGCTACTGAGTTACAGAACCATTTCAAGAAGCTCACTGCCCCTTACAAATGCCCCAGGAATGGAATTCATTTTGTCATCACTATTTTGTTGTTGTTTTCTTCTCAGGTCGTGAAGGCTTTCATTGTGTTAGCAGATGATTACAATGACAGTGATAAAGCGCAGCTAGCTACTGAGCTACAGAACCATGTCAAGAAACTCACTGCACCTTATAAATACCCCAGGAAGGGAAGTCACTTTGTCATCACCGTTTTGTTTTTGTTTCCTCCTCAGGTTGTCAAGGCTTTCATTGTGTTAGCGGATGACTACAAGAACGGTGATAAAGCGCAACTGGCTACTGAGCTACAGAACCATGTCAAGAAGCTCACTGTGCCTTAAAAATACCCCAGGAAGGGAAGTCACTTTGTCATCACTGTTTTGTTTTTGTTTCCTCCTTAGGTTGTGAAGGCTGTCATTGTGTTAGCGGATGACTACAAGAACGGTGATAAAGCGCAGCTGGCTACTGAGCTACAGAACCATGTCAAGAAGCTCACTGCACCTTACAAATACCCAAGAAAGGTATGTAAGACCCTGTCTCCTCTTTGTTGTCTGTATCCTTACTCTTCCTCATTTCTTTGTATTCCTCGACAAACTTTTTTTTTATTCATCCTTAACCCCCTTCTCTTTTCTCTTCATCTTCCTCTTCCTTATTCTCTTTTTCATATTACTATTCTTCTCCTCTCATCTTCTTATTTTCTGTTCCACATCCATTTCCTTCTGTTCATCGCTCCTGTCATCTTGCTTATTTTCTCTTTTTTCTTTCTCTTTTTCTTATTCTTTTGGTCTCCCTTTCTTTCTCTTCCCCATGTTTCTATTTGATTGTGTTGTCCCATTTGCTTTATTTTCCTCTCCTATTTGTCTTTTTCTTTCTTAATCCTAATTAGGCAGGTTGATATGTTAGTTCTCATGGCAAGGACATTGCTCTCAGACTCCCTTCAGTTCTCAACTGTCTTTTGTGCTAACAATGCAAAAGCCATTCAAACTCGAGAATTGCACTATTAGATTTTCGAATAAATACACTTTTTTTCATAAGTTAATCATGCTAATTTATGTTTTAAAATTCCTCGGAGGCCTGTATTCTAGGTGTGTTTAAAGAACCATTCTCAAATTAGTACAACTTTTTGTTATTGATAGATTCCAATTGATGCTGCATGCACACCATTCAAACTCCTCTCATTGTCTCATTCTATTTTCCACTTTTTCTTTCAGGTTGAGTTTATTGACATGCTCCCAAAGACAGTGAGTGGTAAGATAAGGAGGGTAGAGCTGAGACAGAAAGAGTGGAGTCAAGTACCCAAGCAAGGAACCACGGACCAAAGGTAGTTAATCCAATAATCAGTAGGGTGTATCAAGTCAGATAGAGTGGAGTCCATCAGCCATCCAAGAAAAGGACCAAAAATCAAAGGTAGAGAATATTTTAGTGAATCTTAATCAGTAGATTATAACTCAGACATAGAGCATTAAGTAAACTTCGCAAGAAAAGGAACAAATGCCAAAAGTATTGAATCCAAATCAGTAAGCTAGAATCGACACAGAAAGTTTACAAACCAAGAAAAATATCAAGGACCAAAGGTAGTTGATGTAGAAAAACCAAATGGATTGATTTAAATCGACTTCATTTGCAGTCTGAAAGTGTGTGAATTTTTTACCATTTAAATAGGCAGGGATGCCAGTTCGAATTGTTCAGAGGGCCTGACAATTACCTATGCAATATTTTGCACATCAAAAGGCTAAAAACTATGGCCTGAATATAAATATGAATAGTAGGGGCCTGGTGGAATTCAAGCTTTTGCCTAAAACCTAGCATCTGTAGATAGGATGTTGCAAGAAAGTTTTTATCAAATGAAAAGTGGATTGCAGATCCATTACAAATTCCAATAGGCATTTTCTTTCAAATTACGCATATGTAGTAGCTCCAAATCAAGATGCTAATGCAATAGTTACTTTGCTTGGCCTGTGCCAATTAACTGCAACTTGTGCCTGATTGTAACTTCTTGCAACATCCATTAGAAATAAGATTTATTTAGGTTTACCTATTGCATGTATGTATCAGGAACATTTCTAAAATCAGCAATCAAACTGTGTTGGGTATGAATATACACTGTATGATAACAGTAAGTTTCAATATGTATTTTCTAGTGAGAATTAGTTTAACAATTTTATCTTGCTGTTATACTCATTAGTTGAATTATAAAGGGCTATGCAGCAACATACACTGGTTGAAAATTTGATTAAGACGATCAGGGACAGGAACTAAAAAATGATTATGAATTTACTCTATGACTTGCATTCATTGCTGATTCATGTATGCCAACCCCCCTAAAATGACCCACTAGCCAAGTTTGAGAAGTGATATGAAAGACAGAAGACACGTTAAACAATTTGTACGTAACGTTAAATTGCTCTTTTTATTAAACACAACACAAATGTGATACCACCAAGAGAGCGAGAGGAATGGCGGACTCTCACCACCAGTTGGCGCTCTTCCTTTAGAGGCAAACCAACGCTTAATGGCGATAGCTTTACAATTACTGATCAAAGAAGATTGGTTATTCCTCAATTTTTTTTTTCACTTAATGGCGTAATTGCCTTTCCTACTCTGTATTTTCTTTAATTTCAACAAAAACGCACCAGTTGAGGCTAGGGAGTGTAAAAGTGATAGCCAAACAGTTCTTTAAACAACAATTTTAGCCAAAGAGGATTTTCTTTAATAATAAATATAATAATAATAATAGGTCCATTAATATAGCAGAATCACTATAGGCATATATTCTACTGCGCTTGATACGAGGTACCATATTATTACCCTGGCTGTAACTGCCGAGCAAGCCACTTAGTCGCTCAAGCGTGTTGAGTGCAGCAAATTGTGGATGAATTTCTTTCTTTCCCTTCACAATTCTTTTCCACTGCTTAGGGACTGCAGCACAGAAAGAAAAAAATAGGCACACAAATCATATCAGCTCTAAGAAGTTTAATCACCATGCATAGTCCAGTAATTCCTTTATGTGGGTGTACAGCGTTCCATGACCTGAGCAGGGGTACAAGGTAGTGACTTATCTAAAGGTGTTTGACTTTTGGCTTTTTCTTCACTCAAATATCAAGCAAAGTCTAATCAAACACCTTTGTAACAAAGTGGCCTTTTCAAGTCTTCCAGTGCTGCGATGCTGTGCAGTACAATCGCACCACATGCAGAGTTTGAAATTTGCCCAATTTCTATTGTGCCATTGTACGTGCATTGCACGTGGCTCGGAAAATAAGCGTCGGATTCTCAACAAAAATTTTCGGATCAAAATGTCACCACCACACTACAACACTATGCGATGTTGTATTTTTGTCTTGTACTTTATTCTCCAACCAATATTGGTTAAAACGACTTATAACATACCACAAGATTAATCAGAATGTGATAGATAAAATTACATGTGATAAAAAGATTTGCATATGAAAGACTGGCGGGAACACCCCTTCAGGGAAATTAAAACAAATGCTGCCGTTCTTTCGAGGGGTTGAGATACATATTAAAAGAGTATGATAAATTTAAAATCATGACAAGCTGATGAATTGAACATATGACCGTCATCTTCCGAATACTTCAACTTACATGTTTTTGTGCCCACATCGCCGACATTTATATAATATTGGATGGCAATAAATGGAATACCAGGGAATATTGCACGAGTTAGGGCAATATTGCACGAATCGAAGATGAGTGCAATATTGGCCCTAACGAGTGCAATATTCCCGGTATTTCATGAAATGAAGCCATCCAATATAATTATTATTATCTTTACATATACCAGAAGGCTGGTCACTGCTTTGCGCAAGCGTAAACTTGAAGCCGTACAATATGGCTTAATATTGTACGGCTTAAAACTCCCATATAGATAATAATGACAGATATAAACTGAAAAAGTTATAATCTTACACATGAGAACTGATGAAAAGGCATCTGGCAAAAGCCCATTGCTGACCCCTCTCCAACTGATATTGGAGGGTTTGCTGGCATCCCAGAAAGTGTACAATTCTTCCTGCCAAGGCCTCTAAAAAGGTGATCGGAAGAGCTTTGGGATTTGCTGTTGCTCTAGGGATCTTTGACTTCAGCAGCTGGAATGGATTGAGATGTCTTGCACTTTATGAAGATCTTTGAGATTAGGTATTGCTCTAAATAGCTTTGACTTTGGCAGCTGGAATGGATCTAGATATTGTAGGGCGGTAAAATAAACTAAGTATTGGAGAAGTAAACTGATGATGAAAAATATAAGTCGGAGAACTAAAGATTGCTGAAGAACTAAATAAAGTATAATTGAAGAGGAGACAGACAGATTGAAGCAAACTGAACACGATGAAGTCTGGTGGTATACTGAGGATTTATTCAGAGGGCTGACTCAGCCACTCGATTAGCACATTAACATTATTACACATTAAAATATTGAAATCAAGTAAAGAACAAAGGAGAAAGGAGACACACCCAACTAAAATAGACTAACCCAATTCAATAAAGTAACCAATAATGGGGAGAGATGAGATGACAAAAGGAAGGAGGAGTATGACCATGAAGGAATGTGAAGATGGTTGAACTAATGAGTTGAACTAAAGAGTCAGGTGGAGGATGTAATGAATGAACACACCTGAATAGAGAAGGAATGGATAAGGATGCCAGAATGAAAAGAAAGGAATCCTCAATAGGTGATGAAGAAAATACCAGACTGCTTGGCAACTGAAAAGGAATAAATAATACATGTAAATCATTTGAAGTCTAGACAGTCAACAGGAAAACCCAAACAAACAATAAAACTAAACCATGTCAAAGTAATGACCCTACAATATCTTGCAATTGATGAAAAGGTTTGAGAATCAACATTGTGTCTTGGGTGCTTTAGCTTTGGTGGCTGGAATGGATCGAGATTATTTTCGTTTTCGAGAAGCACTTGCCGGGGCTTGCCTGATACACTTCTCGTCTGTATATATAGTCGCTAGCAAGGTCATCACTTAAATATTCCTCAACAGCAGACCACCCTATAAAAGTAAATTGATACATTCACAGAAAACAATAATCCTAAATAAGTACGATGGTTCTAGATTTTACCATGCTAAAATAAATCTTGAAAATAACATCCAACATTAAAGCAGATTGATAACATCTTAAGTTCCATCTTAAGTTGTACACCTCATATTGTACACCTTATATTATTTCTTATCACACAGGTTGCCTGCATAAAAAAATACATTTAAAAGCATTACCCTGCATCAGATTTGTCAGCAAGCCTGATAAACTTCTTCCATTTCTTATGTCAGCTATTTCCTCCTTAACCCTATTGCAACTAGACTATTTGGACTGGACATGCCGACTTCATTTTTTTTGGTCGCTTTATGTAAACAGGGTGGCCCTTTCAGTTTTTTAAAAAAGACTGCTTGATCAAGGGGCCCTGTATCAGAAGATAAAAACATAAAAAACATAAATAAAAATATGTAAAACAAAATATAAAGTGTAGTGGCCGTCACGGCTAAAGCAGACCGCTCACCTTAGGTAGAGACATCAGTCCGTCCAAGTTTTCCTTAGTCCTAGGCAGCTAGGCAGTCGGCAGCTAGGCACGTACGATAATCCAGTTGACTGCTGTGTCGTGGCTTCGTTTCGTAGACTGCTCGATGGATAACTGCTCATTGGTAAGAAAGGGTGGAACTGAACTGCCACGTCTGCTAGGCGAGCATCTGTATTTATAGCGCCGTGCGTGCGCAAGGTCCCGGATGTCTATGGCAAGCCAACGCGGCCATAAAGCATGTTTATGGGCCGCGATCTTTTATGGCCGCGATCGCTATGGCAAGCCATCGGGGACGATACGCACGCACGAAGCTGGGCAAGAAGATGTTTAATGGATAAAAATCTTGTTATTCCCACATGTGGTTTGGGGTAAGAGCTGAATATCAATATAAAATGGACACGAGGTACATATAGCATGTCTGGTTTTAATATTCATAGTCTTGTAGCACAAAAGAGTTTGAATATATCTTGGCATCCTATTAGTTGCTTTGTACATCCATATTCTAAATTGATATTGCATTCGTTCACTGATTGATTCCCTATTTTAAACAAGTTAGTAGAATATTGCGGGGTGTTGAAAAAACTCTGCATTTAGGATTAAGCGAGCATAAGGATTTTGAAGCTTTTGGATTTTTTCTACAGTGCACTTTGCCAATATTTCCCCATAATAATAAACCATCTTAGATTTGGCCTTCTTGTGTTCTTCTTTCTGCGATTACTGCAGACATTCCCCCCACTTTCTTCATTCGTGAAGCTTTACATCTATGGATTCCCACTGTAGCTTCCCACTGTAGTTCCCACTGTAGCTGCTTCCCACTCAGTGCAAAGATTTTGCTTACCACTGACACTTGTAGACTGCAACGAGTCTCTTCTCATCGGTTGAGTCTCTAGCAAGGTCATCACTTAGACATTCATCAGCACCGGACCACCCTATAGAAGGAAATTTATCTATTTGCATGAAATAATCCTCATGTTAAACATATCATACAGATGCTTTCTTTAAAAGGAATTAAAAACACTAGCCTTTATCAGATTTGTCAGCAAACCTGATAAATATCTACCATTTCTTGATATCAGCTTTTCCCTCCTTAACAGCGTTCCAACTTAGCTATCTTGACAAGGCACACCTATCTTGACAAGGCACACAGACTGTCTTCATTTTTAATTGGTCTGTTTGTGTCTCTATCCTTGCCATTCCTGCAGATATTCCCCACACCTTCTGTTCAAATCTACATCAATGAGTTCTCTTATTCTCACTCTGGCTGCTAGCCAGTTCATTCACAGATTTGCTTAGCGATCAAGACACTTACAGACTGCGAAGAGGCTGCTACTGGATTGTTCAAGCTCTGCATCAGTTTACATGCCTTTGGATGTTCCCCCTGTGGTGGCTGCCCAGTCAGTGCACAGATTTTGCTTAGCACTGACACTTGAAGACCACAAACAGTCCGCTGCTGGAGGACAGGCATCGCAGGGTTCTTGCAAGAGGTTCATCTTTAGTCAAAGGAATTGACCTTCGTTGAATGTTTCTGGTTATGCATCGCTTAGATAGTCGCATTATTTATCCTGCAATTGTTGAGAAGGAAAGTGAAAGCAACGACTGTCCATCTTGATTTAAATTGCTGGTGTTACTTTGCACCTGTTGATGTATGATATCAGTGTCGCCCCCCCCCCCCTGGTAAAATTGTAGAACTTGTCCACAATTAACTTTTTTTCCAATCATCTTTTGTCTTGCCTAGCTGTGATGACATTTATGTAAGGAGGAGGAAGAGGACATTGTGAATTTCCAGTATAAAGGCCCATATTTCCGTTCTCTTCATTCCGAACTACTTGATATGAGAAATCATCTCTGTCTTGGGTTGCTTTCATTTCTGTGGATATCCCCTTCCTTTTTGCTTGCATAGTATTGATGATTGTTATCCCGTAGCTTAGCAATCATTCTGCAAGAGAGAGAAGTGTTTAGGTGATCTATGGAGATGTACTGTCTTTCCAGATGATCATGCAGTGTCCATGATGTTTAACAACTTCTTCTGTAGCGTAGTAATGACGCCTCATGTTTCTGTTCTCTTCATTCCAAATTGCTTGATATGAGAAGTCCCCTCTGCTCTTGGTTGCATTCAATTATGTTGGAGTCCCCGTCCTGTTTGCTTGCATAGTGCTAACAATTGTTGTCCCCTGGATTAGGAATCATTCTGCGAAAGGGAGAGATGTGTAGAGTTGTTAATGCATGGACATGAAATGCAGCCTACAAATACTATTGTCCTTGAATTTTGGGGGGTTATTCATCACATAAACATCGGATGATGCAAGTGTGGAGAAGGAAAACCTTTTTTTTTTAGTTTCTGGTGTAACTTTGTGCCGGTTGATTTAGGATATCAATGCCCCCGTTGGTAAAATCTCACAACTTGCACATGGCTGTATATGGCTGACTTTTTTACGTCATACTTTGAATTGCCAGGCTATGATGTCATTTTTATGAAGAAGATGACAATGTTTATTTATTTATTTATTATAGTCTTCTTTAAAAACAGGGTAGGTGCATTCAGTTATACAAACTGCTTTACAAGCACGCCCTGTGTACAATAAATATACATACAATGAAAAATACAATGAATAAAGATGAATATAAAATACATTATCATTCAAATACATATTAATTAAACTACAAAACAGAGAGTACATTACATAAAACTAGATTGCCAATTTGGAGTCTATTTGAAAAGACATCCCCCCCTTCCCCTTGTGAAATCACTTGGAAGTATTAGAAAGTGACAATTTGGAGGAAAGAATTACAATAAATTTTGGGCAGTTTGACATGCACGTTTAAAAGGTGCCAGAGAATCTAATAACTGTGCAGCAATGGGAAGTTTAATAAATAAGTAACTAGCTTTGTACGAAAAAGAGCATTTTTTAAATTCAGTTTTGGGATCCGGAATATGAAGCAAAGAGTTTACAGAGTACCTTGTACAATAATTATATGTTTTTCTTTGAATCAATAGTTTTAAGTATGCAGGGGCTAGGGAATTTATAATTTTAAAGGTTAATATACAGTAATTGAATTTAATTCTTTGTTCTATTGACTGCCAGTTCATAGTAGTAAGAAGATAACATTGTGATGTATTGTAGTCCTTATTTAAAATCATTCGAGCGTATCTATTTTGTAGTTTTTGTAATTTATTTAGATTGGTGATTGAACAGTTGCCCCATGTGGTACAGCAATAATCTATATAATCTATAACTGCTGATGCCAGTTGTCTTGGTGCGGACTACATAGGAATGAAGCCTCATGTTTCTGTTCTCTTTGTTCCAAACTGCTTGATAGGAGAAGTCATCTCTGCCCTTGGTTGCTCTCATTTCTGTGGGTATCCTTTTGCTTGCATGGTGCCTACGATTGTCATCCAATTTAGTTGACAATCATTCTGCTGGACGGCGAGATGTGGAGATACGATCTAATATTCTATATGACCGTGCAAAGTCCATGATTTTTAACAATTTCGTCAGTACCAAGCTTCTAGTATGGCATAAGTTCTTCTGTTGGTTTCCCACAGTATGGTGCATCAGCAAAGGGTAGCAGCGTGTTTAAGCTTTAGCAGATTACTCTAACGGTTCGTATGTTGCTGGCTTAGTTGGATATTGCTTGAAGCAAGTGCTTGTCCTCATTAGGTAATGAGCCTCTTTGATCGACAGGTGTGATGGCCTTCGCACAATTTTCATTCAGCTGCAAGTGCATTGATCCAAATGCTGCAAAGTGACACATTTTGTCCAGGTTGTTCTCCAACTTTTTATTCGAGATTTCATTCAAACATGAATACATACATCTCATAATACAATTGTTCAAATTAAGTGAATGGATTCATTTGCGAGATGATAAACATTAACATAATTACCGACACATCATACCATACCTCTCATAATGCTGTCTATTTTGATTTAACCCGCCTGTGTGACTTTGCACCTGTTGATCTATGATATCAGTGCCCCCTTGTTAAAATCGTACAACTTGTCCATGGCTGACCTTTTTCCTGTCATATTTTGTTTTTCTGAGCATTGGTGAAATGTTGTTAAGACAAGGACATTGGGGAGGCCACTTGTCTTGGTGCGAACGATATGTAAAGCCCCGGTCACATAGCACCCCGGAAGCAACACGATTCACCCCGACTCTTTGTTAATTCACAGTTAACTGCCTTCGAACAACGAGTCGGGGTGAATCGTGTTGCTTCCGGGGTCCTATGTGACCGGGGCTTAAGAATGAAGACTCATGTTTCTGTTCTCTTAGTTGCAAACTGCTTAGTATAAGAACTCCTCCCACGCAGCTCTCAGTTGCCTTTATTTCTGTGGGAATTCCTTTCCTGTTTGCTTGCATGGTGCCGACAATTACTATGCCCTTGCTAAGTAACCTTTCTACAAGAGGGAGAGATGTGTATAAAAAGCTAAAGACGTTCTGTCCTATCAGATGACAATGTATGGACGTAATATACAACATACAAATCCAAATTTTATCCTTGGATTTTTCGGGTTATTCATCACATCATTACAATGATGATGCAAGTGTGGAGAAGGAAACCCCTTTTTTTGACTTGCTGGTGTAGCTTTGTGCCTGTTGACTGAAGATATCAGTGCCCCCATTGATAAATCTCACAACTTGTACATGGCTGACTTCTTTTTCCCATCATCTAACCGAGCTGTGATGACATTGTTGTGAGGAGGATGACAATAGGGAGGCCAATTGTCTTAGTGCAAACTACATGAGAATGAAGCCTTATGTTTCTATTCTCTTTGTTCTGAACTATTTGATATGAGAAGTCAGCTCTGCTTGTGGTTGCCTTCAATTCTGTAGGAATTCCTCTCTGTTTGCTTGAATGGTGCCATGATTGTCATATACATGTAAATAGTTAGCCTTTCTACTGGATGGAGAGACATGTAAAGGTGATCTGCGGAGAGGATCTGTCCTTCTAGATGACCATGCAATGTCCATGATCTTTAATATTGTATTCAGTACCGGACTTGTAGTAGGGCATGGGCTCTTATTTTGGTTTCCCACAGCATGACGGAGCAGCAAAAGTGTAGGGTTATCTTGAAACATTAGCGGTGTACCCTATCAGTACCTGTTTACTTGCACTGTGCCAAAGATTGTTATCCCCTTGCTTAGCAACCATTATGCAAGAGGGAGAGATGTGTAGAGGCAATCTAAATAAATGTTACGTCCTTCCATATGATTATGCAATGTCAATTATTCATAGAATTTTTTTTTCAGTAGTATGGTAGTGTGGCATAGGCTCTTCTGTTGGTTTCCCACAGTATGATGGAGCAGCAGAGGTCAAATCATTTTATTTTTCAGTTCTTTTGATAATTCAGATATATAAAGTCATAAATAATAATGGTAATATGACAAAAGAAATGAAAAAAAAGAGGCCAGCAAGGTGTAGGGGTATCTTGAAGTATTGGCAGATTACTATAACAGTCAGTACGTTGCTGGCTTAGTGGAGTATTGCTTAAAGCCAATGCTTGTCTTGATCAGATGAAGGGCCTTGTCGATCTAATTGAAATTGTCAGGTGTGATGGCTCCATCACAATTTCTGTCTAGCAGCAAGTTTGTTGATCCAAATGCCGCAAAACGATCATGCTTCCATAATTCCTGCCAAGTGGTTGCATTTTCAAATAACAACTTAAACAAACTTTAATCTGTTCTTGGTTCTAGTTGCACCAAATATTGGGTTCCCAATTTCATCATTGAAAAATTGAGTGATGTCTCGCTTGTTGACGCCAAAACGCACTGTGGCATACATCAGTCCAAATTTGTTCATGTAGGTCATTGATTTTGTCACTTTTCATCAATTCGGGGTTAACATGTTCTTAAAGATCTTTTTGTTTTTCTCTTGCATGGTTAGATTCAGTATGTCATCAGTGATAAGTACTCCCCATGCATCAAGTGGTTCCTTTTTCGTGACGAGTGATCTAAATGATCGACTGCTGGTGTTCCCCGAAGAATTTTGGCATTATTTTGACGTCTTCTTTGTTGGGGTGGTTTGTTTGACCACTCAACAGTTTTGCCTAGTTGCCTTTTCGCCTTTTTGTAGATTTCTGCAGAATAGTTTTTGACCTCTTTTTGGGGATTCCACCTGTCATAATCATCATACTCCAATGACTTTCATGACTCTCTGTTGTAGTAAAAAACGTCAATTTGTGGGAAATTCTTATCAATATCAGACTCAACGTCCTGTATCTCCTGACATTGTTTCATATTAGCTTCTTTTAGCATTGCTACTCCTTTCTCCAACTTCTCATGGAAATTCAAATTAAATTTGAATGCAATTTTAAATGGACCCTTTTCCCCTTAGAGTGAAAGATAACTCAGGGGCCCTTTTTAGCTTTTGTAACTCAGTTGAAGCTGCAGATATTTTCTTATCACTGACCTCTTTCACCGTCACAGTGGAGTGGTTGAAATATACCTTGAAGGAGCCAAATTATTTCTTCAATAGCATTGCCTACAAACATCTTTGTCCAATCTTGGGCTTGGTTCCTCTCTCCAAAGACTCCCTGCTCTGACCTAATACTGTATGCAGAAGTGAAAAATATCAGGATTCATTTGATCATTACCGCATGAAATGTGGTCAGTGAGAAAAATGGCTTGATGTGCCTGCCATTAATGCTTCAAACCTGCTCCTGTAATAATCGTTTGCTAATAGGTCAGAAATGAAGAAACTTCTGAAACCCTTGAATCTTTTTTCATTTCACACTGCTCTTGTGAACAGAACCCTCTTTTGATATAAATGATCATAAATAAATCTGAGATTGACAGGTTAAGAATTTGTTCAGCACCACTGGGTCACCAGTATTTAGAGCACTGTCTAAAGGCATATTCAGCTATTCTGTGTAAGGTTCATCTTTAATATAAGCTTGCAACATAACCTTGAAATGATGGTGCATACTACTCCAAACACTTCATTTCGGGGTTATTATGATAAAAATCTGTTAATTCCTCCAGGCATCACAGACAACTTTCATCACTTTCCTCTGAAACTGAGGACTTTTATTTATTAGTGGTGTTCCTCGAGCTCCATACCATCAGAACACCTGTGTCACCAGAGCAGTTGGTTCCTATCGGATTGTACATGTATCTAGTTTCAAGAGTAGAATCTTGTCAAAAAAAGAGAGAAATGGTCAGTTACGACCAAGATGTAGGTATGACGAGCATATGACTTGGGCAAAGGTCCCATCAGATCCACTCCAATCTTCATCCAGAGTTTTTAAGAGGTAATTGACAGCATTTTCCCTAAAAGCTCTTAATAAAAAGATTATGTTTTATAGCACACTTTGCAACGATTTCTAAAAATTTCAAGTGTGTGGGACAAGCTGTTTTGTGAGATTCTTTCAGGCTGTAAGTTGATCGTTTACAGTTGAGTGATGTCCATTGTCAGTTATGTATATACGGATCATCTTATATTTGCATGGTAGTTCAAATCACAATCAATTTGTATTTTTGAGACTTCCAGTTATTTGTATCTACTATGTCAATAGAAATCTTGTGATTTGAAAGAATTCACTTTTAGGGTACTTTTGTTTTTGTTTTGCAATATCCCTTTTGAGATATAGGAAGTTGTCTAAGACATCAGCTTTGATGGAATAAGATTTCCTATGATTAAAATCACATCGGCACCCACCAATCAAAGACCTTGAATAATTCGCATCCCAAAATAGGTGCTATTGTAATTTATGCCTCAATAGAAGCAAGAAATTTTACATGTAAGGTACATAGTTCGCTCCTGCTGCCTCAGCACAAGACTTATTGAGTTGATGATAAGTCATTGAATTTTTGTAAGGTTTATGTCACTTCATTCTTTGGTTCTGCTGGGGTGTATGTCGGGTTTCGCAGTCTTTGGAGGTGGTTGAGGTCGGGTAATCCTGTAATAGGTGCTATTGTAATTTGTGCTGCAATAGAAGCAGGAAGTCTTACCTACAAGGGAGAAAGTTGGCTCCTGGTGCCTCAGCACAAGACTTATTGAGTTGATGAAAAGTCCTTGAATCATAAAAGTATACATGTTCATTCCTTGGTTCGTGATCCTCGACTGCCGGTGTATGTCGGGTTTCGCGCTCTTTGGAGCTTGTTGCGGTTGGGAAATCCTGTATAGGTGCTATTGTAATTTGTGATGCAATAGAAGCAGGAAGTCTCACCTACATGGTGTAAAGTTGGCTCCTGCTACTTCAGCACAAGACTTATTGAGTTGATGATAATTCCTTGAATTGTTAGATTTACGTGTTCATTTCTTTGTTCGTGATCTTCAACTGCCGGGGTGTACATGTATGTCGGGGTTCATGGTCCTTGGAGCTGGTTGCGGTTGGGTGATCACGGGGCGAGCGCACCTTGGCCATATCAGGTCATGACGCAGGTCATGAGGACCGGGTATATTTTGGCCTATTGTCAAGTCAGGTCTATTCTATGTGTTTGCTCCGTTGTTACTGATCCGCAACGATTGATGGATGTCGGGGTTCATGGTATTTGGAGCTGGTTGCGGTTGGGTGATCACCAATGTATGCATGCGCATCTTGGCCATATCGAGTCACGGCGCAGGTCATGAGGACCAGGTATATTTTGGCCTTTTGTCAAGTTGGTGGTTTATGACCCAGGAGAAAACCCCTCATACAACAGTGCAGATAGTTTGAAAATGAAATTGCGTGAATCGATTGCGACTGATGTGCGGTTAATTGCAACTTTCTTACAACACCCCTGATTCCTCTACACCTTGCTCAGGCTAGGTTTAGGTTACCAAATCCCTTCAATTCAAAAGTGTATTTTTAAAACAAATCTTAATGGTTATCAGAATTTTTGAATTTTGAATTTTGAATTTGAATTAATTTCCTTTTTCATATACATAATCAATACAAAATAACATAACAAGTGAAAAAAATTAAAGGAGGCGAGTAACCTGAAAGCACAGCTTGAGTTGGGATCGCCTTTAGAACAAACAAAGTGAAACAAAATGAAACAAAATTACATGTATCTCTTTAAAGAAGAAACTTGGCCTTACAAGGTATTTATGAAATCTGATCTTTCTCAAATCTGTTAGAGAGGAAAATAGATTTTCCGGTGTTATTAGTTTTACCTTTCATTGTACATTGGTAAGAAAGAAATCACGTGTCAAACTTGACTTGTTGACCATTTTAAGGGGTTTGAATTCTTTTTATGTCACATTAGAAAACTTTTGAAAATGCTGCACACTTACAGTTAAGTTCTCTGAATTTTCTTGTAATTTTCCTTTCTTTGAAAAATGGATACATGTAAATGTAAATGCACATATAAGTATTTGTAAATGCATATATTTAAATGCGTGGAGTTCTATACTATCGATGCCGTTGTCATTGTCATATTTCAAATGTTTGATATGAGGAAATGAATGAATGAATGAGAAAATGCCACAAATGTTGTAACGAATGAAAAATTCAGTAGAGTTTAGAACAACAAACTTTGAATTAATATATATGTCTCACTCTTGTACATAGATGTGACCATAATGCATTGTAATTTAATGAATCGAGTTGTGGCCAAATTTGGACTAACAGTGCCTTACCACAGTATCTACCACACTTAAGGTGTGAAGAATAATAATAATAATAGGGGTACTTTTAATGCGCCAGATTCCACATGAATAATGTGCTCAAGGCGCAGGAAAGAAGTAATTAATTGAATTGCAATTTTGTGCCAATATGGTGTATTTTACTTCAAGTCTGTATGAATTTCTAAACCTTTTGATTCAATAAGATGTTCCACCCTTTCTTGGAAGGTTTTGGGCTTTAGATGACAAAGGTAATAATTAATATATTAAAATATTGAAGCTATACAGTACTTTTATATACTATCATGAATTTTCGTCATTTGTATGTATTGTATTAAGAATATATCTTCTTTTGTGCAAAATATTTTTGTACCCTATCAATATTTTCACATAATGCATTGGTGCTGGAAGTTTTTTTGTATGGACTTGAAATTGTATTTTTATACATGAGTTTATGTCTTTATTTGAAAATCAAATATTGAATAGATTCTAACTATACTACAGCAACAAATCAAGTGTTATTTCTTTTTAAAGTGAGTGAATTGTGGTGACAGATAGGAAGGAAGGAAGAGAGTGGTTGGGTGGGTTTAGTGATGATGAAAGGGGAGAAAAGTGAGAGAGAGAGAGTAACAAATAATTTTTTTTAATACTATTTTTGTGCAATTCTACTTTTGTACAAGAGTAAACTTGTGTGAATATTCAGGCATTTCCGATGCACTAATACAACAAAACAAATTCAATATTTTTCAATATTTTTAAGTGAGGGGGGGGCAATGCAAATAATATTTTAAACAACAAAATGAGAATTTAATTTCGTGTATATGCGTTAAGAAGAGCATTTCGTTTCTTATAGTAAGACTCACTTCAAATATATATGATTTTATACTTCAAAAAGAAGACTTGGATAAAAAGAAATCATTATGATAGGTAGGATTGACATTGGAAATGATTGTATAATGATATGAGTTGATAAAACGTGCGGAATAATGCAATTGGTGGGTAAAAATGTTATCAATTTTTGTTATTTACTTTTTCTTTTGTACGCCTTAATTCTAGAAAATAGGACTTAAGATTGAGTGAAAAGGCAAACAATATCTCAAAATTACTTTCCAGATTTAGTTTGATATGTTTATACTGTTATTCAAAATAAATAAATAAATAAAGAGAACTGCTGAAACTGCTTATACGTTAATGGAGATCTGTTGAGTAAAATGACGTAAATAAGAGCTAGAGCGTTCGATACTAGCAGAATCTTAATAATAAGATTAAGATTCTGTTATTCATAATTTGACAATGATTAATTTGTTTAAACAAACAGTTTAGGTCTGACTACTATAAAAGGGTTTGTCAATGGAGGAGAACCAATCAGTTTTTAGCCTAAAGGCAATGGAGGGGGGTATTTAAAACAAAAGACAGTGATCATAATGTCAGAGACGGTCGATAATCTATTGTTTCCGTTATTGACCGAGCAACTTGTCCTTGTACATTATGTTTCACTTTGTTAAGGGTTACCCAAGCATTGGGATGTCAATGTAAGCGAGGAAGAATGGCAATGTCAATTATGAATTTAAAATATTTGTTTAGCGGTGAAAATACTAAACATATATTCTGCCATTGCTCTTATAATCGTCTTCCTAATCATAGTTATCATCAACCTCACCACCAACATCACCGCCATCGTCCTCCTTATCAGTGCCATCACGACCATCATCATCATCACCACCACCACATTTCATCATCATTATCATCACCATTTTCACCACCATCATCATTGGGCAACGTCATCATTGGGCAACATCATCAATAGCAGTAGCACCACCACCACCCACACCAAGCACTACCGTCCTCCTCTTTCTCCTCCTCCGCCTCCTCCTTATCATCATCATCATCATCATCATCATCATTATCATTATCATCATCAGTACCATCATCAGTACCATCATCAGTACCATCATAACTACATTTCATTTCATCATCAGTATCATCCTCCTTTATTCTTCTTCTTCCTCCTCCTCCTCCTCCTCCTCCTCATCATCATCATTATCTTTGTTATCATGATCATCTTCATTATCATTTGATAATCAGCATTATCATCATCATCGTCATCATCGTTATTATAATCACCATCATCATCATCACCATCATAATTTTATCATCATTATCACCATTTTTACCATCATCATAATCATTGCCGACGTCATCATTAGCAGAATCACCACCGTCAACATCAATCACCACCATTATCCTACGCCTCCTCTTGCCCATCTTCCTCATCATCGTCAATATCATTATTATCATTATTATCATCATCATCATCATCATCATCATCATCACCACCACCACCACCACCATCATCATCATCATCATCATCATCATCATCATCATCATCATCATCATCATTATCTTCACCATCACCACCAACATAATTACCACCACCATCATCATCGTCATCACCATCATCATCTTCACCGTCATCATCATCATCATCATCACCATCACCATCACCATCACCATCACCATCATCATCATCATCAGCATCATCATCAGCATCATCATCATCATCATCATCATCATCATCATCATCATCATTATCATCATTGTTATCATCATCATTATCAGCATCATCATCATCATCATCATCATCATCATCATCATCATCATCTTCACATCGCATCAGCAATTAATTTTCTTCGAGTAAATATGTCATTCATGATACATTCCACCAAATTATTACTTGAGTATCAAACAAAGGAATACACGGGTAGTGACATCACTGCTTATAATTATTTCAGATATTATTTTGTATAAACCATATTATACAAGCAGCTTTTTACATAGTGACGAGTAAAACGGTTGAACGATCAGTTTGTCTTAGATTGTGTAAAAGGTACAGTTGAAATATAAGCAAAAATTCGTACACATCGATTTTTTTTTTGAAAATTTGAAAAAATACTGACTTTCTATTTTCCCTTAGAAAATATTCGTTCGAATTTATTTCTTAAATAATGTCAAAAGACATCTTAAAACATGACGGCATTTAGAGATAACAAAAAAAAACCCGTTCTTTAATAAAGTCTTATACAATAAGTAACCAACTCATTTTTTCCACTTCAACTTTCTTGAATATAACTATATGTTTATTCATTCAAATAATTGTTTAGAATGTTGTATATTCAAGACATATTGTATTTTTGTTCGTTTGACCCATTGTTTTATGTACGAATTATAAGGACGCCATGAAATAAGCTGTCCGCCATTTGCATATTTTGATTATAGATTTTGTTATATTATTTTGAATTTACGGAAATAAAGCAAACAAACAAACAAACAAACACACTAAATTCTGCAAACTCCGAAGAATCAATGATATTGGTAGATCAATAAACAATTAGTTGAATTTCTTTCACAAAATAACAATACAATGATTTGGCAATTATAGTTCATTTACGATCAAATCGGTACATCTAAAATTGTTCACTGGTGTATTTTGATGTCGTCTGTCATTGTGTGCGTAATCATCCTCGTCGTAGACGTTCTCATCATTCTCCTCGTCGAAATCATCCACGATTTGGACATCGTTCTCATTCACCTTCTCATCTCTGACATCTTGTTTATCGGCTGTGGTTTTCTTGGCAGCATTCTTCAGCACCCATGGTCGTAATCGTTTCTCCAGGTCCAACACACTCGACATATCGAGCAGACGATCCTGCAGCTGCTTGAATCGTTCATCGTCGATCGATCGCCTCGTCACCGCCGAATGCGATACCGGTTTCGGTCTCGAAACCGTGTCGTCTGCTTGTACAGTCTGCGGCCGAGTACTTAATCCATATTTAGACGCAATCAGATGAGGCAATGTTATTTTGTTCCGTCTGTTAGTTGACTTCGGCTCGGTTTTGGACTCACCTTTTGAGATTTTTGGAAAGAAAGTTCCGGCGGATCGAGTGTTTTGTCGTAAAGCGCGCTGTCGTATGACCTCCGTCGGGCTCATTACGGTTGGCGGGTCTGCGTACGTAGCGAAATGCTGGTTGAGGTCGTTGACGATTGGTGGTAGAGTTGATCGAGTTGCGCCGACCGCGTTGGCCGAGTTGATTCTCGACGTCGTTGTCCTCGCCGACTCTTTTAGCCGCGCAGACGACTCGCGGACACGAGCAATATCGGTAGCTATGGCGATAGCACCCCTCTGCTGCTGGGAATCGATCCGTCGGATCTCCTGCTCCAAGAGTCGCTGCTCCATCATGTTCTCGTAGAGAAGCACATGTTTCAGTTTGCTGGGAAGCCGAGGAGCTGACGATGTCGGCGAACCCGGGACGTCGTGCGCGGACGGGCTTGGTGACCGCATCTCGACGTCCACCTCGGAGCATGACGATGCGCTGGTTGACGAGGAACCCATGTCATGCTTGTTACTCGTCGTCAGGAGCGTGCAAATCTTGGACTGGATTCTTCGGTTGTGTTTATCGGGACGCTTGTTTTCTTTCTCGCTCATCGATTTGTGGTCTGGCGGTGATCTTGGACGCTTTCCCGACATTGTTTCTTTCCTCTCTCCAGTCACCATCTTTGTATTCACGAACAAAATGTGTTCAATGTTCAACTTTGTATATACAAGCTCTATAATTTGATGTACAACGATTATTGCTGATACTAAAACAGCATATGTTTACGATGCAAAAGTTTTCATGAAGAAAGTGAAAAGAGGTAATCGCAAATTGTTGATCGGTAGAGTAAAATATTGCTGACGATAATCTCAATAAACGTCTGCTTGCTTCGACTGGGTGCGATAAAATGATTCCAAAGTTACAAAACTCTCTTCCAACGAAATATTTGCCAGCTGTCCATCATTTAAGAATTAATGATGATAAGTGTCAAAATCCCCTGTCACGTTAATAAAATCACAATGCAATGAATGTCCACTTGTCACTTTCATCATTATGATACGTCATTGTCAAGTACGTCGTTCGCGCGACTTATTAGAAAAGTACAAAGCCAACGCCCTAATCCGATCATCCCAATGAATGTACTCCCCCTATTTCTGCTAATTACCCTAATGAACCCAAGTTTCTTTTGTAGTGTTTTGGGCTCATCGATATATGCCCTTCTCACTTCCACGTAAAGGCTGACTCACACCTTTGCGTTTTAGCCTGCGTCGGCCCTGCGTTATGGAACATTGAAAACACTCCCTGGACGCACAAAGACGGTGGACTGGCGTTCGGCATTCGCTCCTCAAACGCAAGTTGAACATTAGTCCACCGTCTGATCCGCATATACTAGGGACCTTAAGCATGTACAAGACGGTATGGCTGATCACAACGTTAGCTCTAAGGTCCGTTCCAGAAGGGTGCACCAACACAACACTACTTCTTGAATGGACCTTAGAGCTAACGTTGTGATCGGCACTACCGTCTTGTACATGCTAAAGGTCCCTACTGTTGGCTCGGGGAGCGTTTTTAATTTTAGAAAATGCTGGGCCGACACAGGACAAAAACACAAAGGTGTGAGTCGGCCTTGTCTTTGTTTTCTCTCGTAACACACGCGACGATTCTCATCCATAATCAATAAGACTGGCGATGAACTTCAGTTGGCCTTTGTTTTGATGGTGTCATTCACTCGTCACCCTTTGTCATGTTTGTTTACATCCAGTCGTCATCTTATTAAATCTTAATTTCGCTTAAGTTTTCTTTTCGCATGGTTGTTTCACACAAGACATTAAAACTGTATCGTTTTTTTTTTAATAAGCCCAACAAATTGGCCATATTCAGTACATATTTTACAATATCTGCAAGACAGTGAGCTTTATTTCTTAAAAATCGTGTTTGTGTTGTCCGAATAGAATATAACTTTGATCTTCGGACAGTATAATTTGACTGACTGGGGCAATTTTGATGCAATAAAGCTCATTCTTCTCGTCGGAAATACATCTCTTTATCAATTCACGACTCAGCAAAATAAACATCAGTAACAAGTCACTTTACGTACTGGAAATATACTAAATATACCCATTTTTCAGGATACATTTTTTTTGGGGGAAAAGGTACAAACGAAATAGAACACAAAATCATACATCTAATCTTGAGAAGAATTCACCGTTTAAAACATTTACTCCCGATAAAAGCCACAGTAAATAACGTGTTTTTAACAGGTGTTACAATGAAACTTTTCGAAAGGTTTAGCCTCGCACCAAATTAGATTAAAACGATCAATTCCCTACAAGAGACTTTTGAAATTAAATGTTGAAGATAGATTGACAGGACCGAAACAATTGCGCCAAGTTCATAGTGGCATTTCCTTCCATTTCGTTTCCTAAACTTTCCGCCATTATCAACTACAGTAAATAAAATGATTTTCTCAGAAACTTTTAGAAAGGTTTAACTATACGCAACTTATTAGATCAAAACGAACAATTTACCCCAAGAGTTTTGTAGAATAAAGGTTTGCGAGAGATTAGCAGGAGAAATCAATGGGATCGAGTTCATAGTCAAGTATTTTCTAGTGTGTATTACCAAAGACATTGTATTTGGTATTATCTGGTATCACTTGAAATGATTAGTATTGTTACCTTTATTGGCTTTAACATGATTGAGTAAGATGAGTGAATAGGAATGAGAATTGATTATTTTCCACCGGAATGGGATTAAACGATTAATTCTCTTTAAGATGAGGGGGAAAATAAAGAATGACAAGTGACAGACAAGAGAAAAACGAAGATGTCAAGTTCATCGTCAGTCCCATTGATTGCAAATTTTAAAAGTTGGGTATCTAGATGGAATAGATTTGCTTTTAGAGTCTTCCAAAAAATTATACGGTCAAATTTCCACTTCTGTTTTCCTATTCTTTCACGATGACATGAAAAGAGATGGTTCTACCGTATTTGGAATACTAATTGAAAAGATCAGTCATGGATATTAACTGAACGTATCTGAATCACAGTAAAAAAAAAAAAAAACAAAAAAAACAAAAAAAAAAAAAGATTAGAACCCTTCAAGGTTCTTCATGGTCACCTTAAAATTCCTTTCTCTATCAATTCAATTCAATATTTATTTCACTCAGAAAATGCATAAAAAATACAAACACGTATAAGACAAAAAGTACATACATATGAAATTACATGTACAAATGGGACATAAATAACAATAAAAAGTAGAGGAATGCAAGTCTGGGTAGGGATCAAGATTGAAGGATCAAAAGATCTTGATAGCATGAACCCATTGCAGAAATAATAATGCTTAAATCAGGGAGTTCCTGCTTAAATAATATTGCGAAACGGGAAGTATAATAAAAGTAGGAAGAAGGGTAGCGTTGGAGAGAGACAGAAAAAGAACCTATATAATCGATAATAGAAAAGGATCACTTACAATCTGAAAGTAAATAACACGATTTTTCATTTTCTTGCGAAACTATATAAGGTTTATGACACGACAAGGAGAAACGGTTAAAACTAGATGACAATCAAGTGTCCCATACCAAATATATACACTCTAATATTTGGTAATTTGGTATCACATGAAAAGCTTAGTACTGTTCCCTTTATTGGCTTTAACATTATTGAGTCAGAAAAGTGAATAGGATTGGGAATTGATTATTTTCCAAGAGGAATAGGATTAAACGATTAATTTTCTTCAAGAGGATGGGGAAAATAAAGAGTGACATGTGATAGACAAGAGCAAAATGAAAATGTCAAGTTCTAGGGTGTGTCTCGTGAGATAGAGATCAAATGTAAAAAGGGGAAATGTAACTAATAGCGAGAGTAAAAAGGCGTTATTGTGTCAAGTGAAGGGAGTAGAAATAAAAGAGGAAAGTGTATTCGGGAACTCATTTCAGACTTTTATCATTATTTCCAAATGCTACTTTGGTCTACAAGCTTTGCTTAGATTGTTCCATTAAATGAGTTCCTGCCAGACACATATCTTCTCCTCGCGGTTGAGTGCAACTGGGGTAAAACGTTAACAATTTCGCATCGTTTATATATAATTGACGATTTAAAATCTAGCCTTATTTCGCAAAACGAAGCGGGTCGTCTAAAATATTGATTTATAATCCATCATAAGGTATCACGTGATCAATGACGACCAACTTGACGGCCAATGCAGATTTAGTTGTAGGTCAATGACTTGCTGAACTAATTAAACTTCAATATCAATTCACTGCGAGCAGAAGGAACAAAAGATTTTGGACAAAATAAACAAATTCATTCAAGCCTTCACATTCGTTACAGATTCACAAAAGGATTTCCTTCCATCTTATTTGGAGGTTTAAGTGTCGCGTGATTAATAGGGGCGCTACAATCTTTTGTGTTCATGAAGCTTTGGTGGAAGCTCAAAAGAAGTTGTTTACTTTGTCCGAAATGCTTTCTCCTTTCTGCTCACAGTGATTGTCATTTGATTGGATAGCTTTGTTGGATGCACTGTGAGCAGAAGGGATAAATGACTGGGACAAAGTAAACAACCTCAATTCAATCATTAACAATAGCTAGATGGACGCAAAAGACATTTCAATCCTTCTTATTCTATGGAAAATGTTGAACAAGAGTCGCATCTGGGGTTTGTCATAGAGCTGTTGTAAAGGCTTGAATAAAGTTGTTTACTTTGTCTCAGTCATTTGTTCTTTCTGCTCACAGTGATTGTCATTTGATTGGATAGCTTTGTTGGATGCACTGTGAGCAGAAGGGATAAATGACTGGGACAAAGTAAACAACCTCAATTCAATCATTAACAATAGCTAGATGGACGCAAAAGACATTTCAATCCTTCTTATTCTATGGAAAATGTTGAACAAGAGTCGCATCTGGGGTTTGTCATAGAGCTGTTGTAAAGGCTTGAATAAAGTTGTTTACTTTGTCTCAGTCATTTGTTCTTTCTGCTCACAGTGATTGTTCAGTGACTATCGACTGCGATGAGGAAATTTAGACCATGTAAAATCGAAAACCTGGCCTTCACAATGAAGTTTCGTGGAGTTGGTATTGGATCATGCATTGTTTAAATAAAACCGCTGTACTGGCGACTCTCATTATTGATGAGATCGTGTTGGGCTTTGTTTTAAGGAAGAAGTTTAATTGGTATTGATTATTTTGTCACGAGCACCATGCACGCACATAAGATTTGAAAACTTGGGATGCACGAGGGGGACCACATTTAAATTTGACGCCCCCCCCCCCCCCCCATCAGGGCCTGAGAAGGCAAAGAAGAAACTTAGAAATGTACATTACGTTCCCCTGGCACCTCCTAGATCCCATGAAGAGCTGACAGGCAACCAAAAAGATGGAAATGTTGTACACTTCATTACATTAGCTGGCTCCCCCATAGAGACCTTACAAAGCTGACAAGCAAGCAAACGGGAAAAAGAAATAGGGTTATCAGCTAAAATTTGTCTCCCAGCTAGAGCCATCCATTTGGTGCCATTTTCATCTAAAAGTTTGGCGTTCCCATTTCTAACTGGGACCCTCTCCACCATCATGATACTGTGCGCTGATAAAAGCAATGGAATAGACGAGAGCTCCATTACATAATATGAAAACAATTGTCATTTGAGAGACTCTTGTTCGAGCTGACTTGAATATTATTTTATATCACTGGAATGTAAAAAAAATACGTAGGGGGCTATAGCATCAGAGAAAGGCATTCCCCTTTCATTAGGGGTGNAGTTGTTTACTTTGTCCGAAATGCTTTCTCCTTTCTGCTCACAGTGATTGTCATTTGATTGGATAGCTTTGTTGGATGCACTGTGAGCAGAAGGGGTAAATGACCGGGACAAAGTAAACAACCTCAATTCAAGCATTAACAATATCTAGATGGACACGAAAGGCATTTCCATCCTTCTTATACTGTGGAAATCTTTAAACAAGAGTGGCACATGGGATTTCATTTTGTGATCATGAAGCTATTGTAAATGTTTTAATAAAGTTGTTTACTTTGTCCAAGTCCTCTGTTATTTCTGCTCACAGTGTTGTTAGGTGACAGTCGACAGCGATGAGGAAATTTAGACTGTGTAAAATCGAAAACACGACCTCCGTGATGAAGTTTCTTGGGGTCGGTGCATTGTTCGAATAAAACCGCGGTCCTGGCCACTCTCATGAATAATGAGATCGTGTTGGGCTTTGTTTTAAGGAAGAAGTTTAATTGCTATTGATTATTTCGTCACGAATACTATGTGGGCACACAGGAGTTGAAAACCCGGGGAGGGGGACCACATTTGAATTTGGCACCCCCAGGACTTGACAGTCAAAACAAAGAGTACATTACATTCCACTGGCACCCTTTTTTGATCCAGAAGAGCTGACACGCCAACTGAAAAAGGTGAAAAGGTTGTGTATTATATTAGCTGGTTTCCTTTTTAACCCCTAAAATGTTGACAGGCAAAAAAAAAGTATATGAGCTTAAAGTTCGCGCCCTAAACTCTGACCCCAAGATGGTGCTCACCTAAGTGTTAATATGAATATTGCTATCCAGTTAATTACCGGAACGTATTGCGTCTATCGTCAAAATGGCAAATAGAGTGATAAAATATTTATAAACATGGCAATCTAGGACAGGGTGCCAGTACCAGAGATAGTTAGGCATTGAATCTCTTCTCCCCACCTCTCTCTCTCTCTCTCTCTCTCTGCCCCCCCCCCCCCCCAATACATTGAACGACAACGTTCACGTTCTGTAAGGGTCACGAATTCAACCAACAAACAACAATTGATTCGTGGTTAGAATACAAGCGATGTTTGGTTTTTCGAGTTAAAGAAAAATGTTTTCATTTTGTATCTACACAAACCTTTAACGAGTACTTCCAACAGATAATGTTAACAGCTCCACAGAAAATTTGGTTCACAAAGGGAGAGAGGGGGGGGGGGGGGTATATTAAAAGGTATATTACCAAAACGAATTCCTAATGATGCAAAACTACTGAACAATTTGAACCCGGTCACTTTAAAGTGACGTCAAAGGTGGAACACGGTATTTTCTCTTCTTTGACTTTATCTTCTTCAAAAATAATCTTCTTCTTCTTAAAATATAATCTTTTTATCAAATTCTAAGAGCTAACACACTATTTCGATGTTGTCCCATTCGTTCATCCATTCTAAATAAATTCCATTTAACCCATTGACTACTGAATTTTCCAATTCCCATAGATTTTGTGCAGGGACCACCCGGTTCCAGTTACCAATGGGGTAAGCATTTTTCAATGTCAAGAAATCTGATTAATGATTAAGGTGATTAAATCGTCACGACATTGGAGTAAATTGCATCTCCTTAATCTAGCTTTACCGGAAAAGAAAAAAACCATGCCCCATAATGACTACGATATACCTGAAAGGTCTGTTATTGATCTGAAATGGTAGATTACAATGGATTATATCTAAGAAAGCTTTGTAATACACGACACTTNTCTCTCTCCCTCTCTCGATCTCTCTCTCTCTCTGCCCCACGAAAAGTTCACGTTCCTCACTGGTCACGTACATGTATTCGACTAACAATATCAATCGATCGGTGGTTAGAATACAAGTGATGTATGGTTTATCGACTTAAAGAAAAATGCTATCATTTTGTATCCGCTATACCGTAACAAACATCTAGTTAGTAAATACAACCAGTGATGTTATGATGTTAAAACGCCGCAGAAAATCTCGTTTACCAAGGGGAGGGATGGAGGGTTAAAAAGTATATTAAAACAATAATAATCATAGTAATGCAAAATTATTTGACAATCTGAAGAGTCAAAGAGACGTTAAAAGTGGAATCCAGTACTTTTCTCTTCTTTACCTTCTTCAAAACTCTTCATCTTCTTCTTAAAATATAATCTTTTTATTAAAATATTAGAGTTATCACATCATTTCGATTTAAAATTGACCCATTCGTCCATCCATTCGAAAGAAATCTCACTTAGCCTATTGACTACTGAATTTTGAGATTCCCATAAACTTTGTGTGTGTACCACCCGTTTTCAGTTGTCAATGAGCTAAGCTTTCTTCAATGTCAAGAAATCTGACTAATGATTACAGTAATTAAATCCTCATGGCATTGGAGTAAATTGCATCTACTCAATCGAGCTTTACCGGAAAAGAGAAAAACATGTCCCATAATGACTACGGTGTACCTGAAAGGTCTGATATTGATTGGGAATTGTAGATTACAATGGATTATATCTAAGAAAGCTTTGTATTACACGACACTTCGAGTTATATCGATTTGCAGTTTGATTTTCCTTTCTCTTGCTGACCCGCAAAACACGATTCGCTCCATTCATCAGCACTGGAATGCGAACAAGCTTGCTTTGGTAACGGAACAATGCATGTGTATGTATTGTGAGCCATCATAATGTTACACGAATAATCGAGAATATATTTTGATATCTGAGTATCATATTAAAGTAATATTAGACCTCATTGTTGTGGCCTCTTGGCCTCGGTAAACGGGTGCCGATGACAAGTTTTGTTTAGTTTCAAGGACAAACTGGGAAAGCAAAAGTTTGGAATGACTGGTGCACAAACAGAATGTCAACAACTCTAATACTGGGAGCTAGCAGGTAGTCTCTGAACCACAGGCTCGTATAGACTGTTCACAAACGATTAACCATCATGCGATACATTTCGACGTCAATGAACTTCAAATAAAACCTAAGAATAACATAGGTGAGTATATCAGTCTGTTTGAATAGAATATCATGAATCATCCAACGATCTGTCACAGATGATGTGGATTCTCTGTAAGCAACGACTAACACAATTTTCAACAGTACTGCTTTGGACAAACATAGATTGCTTCCAGCGTTTTGGGCGTTGCAATTATTATTCTTTGTTTTTTATTCTGATTCCACAAATTTGACTTTTCAAAAGATGTTGCTTGGCTGACGGTATTGTTTTATTTCCCAAGAAGCAGTATATGAGTATGGTTCAATATGCATGTTTTCAGTGTCATCATTTAATGGACAGAGAGATTCCATAAACATGATAAATTGGAGATCTTATGGTTCTGTAAACTCCCAAATGTATCTTTGCATCATTTTCTAACATGTTAAGTGCCAATAAGCACCAACGTCCATAATTCTATGCACTTGGTTACTGAAAATTATGTAGGCCTATGATTTGTCTTGCACATTGGTTGCTCTAGATTTTCAATGTTTAAATAATTAAAATTCTGAAAGTTGAATCCACTCACCAAAAGGGGTTCATTGCAACAAAAATATACATTTCTTTTTCTTTGTAGAACGCTATAAGTCTATATGTAGAGAGATGAAAAAAAAACGTTCATCATGAATATCTTACAATATTGCCGTCTGTTTTTAAAACATCTATATTCTAATATGGCATTTAAACATTTGTCTAATCTATCTTATAATAATGTCTCATAAGTTTATAGGATTCTCCATTAAAAGATGTGTCTAGTCGATCAAAATCATTTTCAACGGCAGAATGAAAATTAGACAAAAAAAAAAAATGGGAATATAGGGCAAGTAAGAAAAAAAGTAAGGAAAATCTTTCGACAAAAAATCTTTAGACAAATTGGGATTTTAAGGACTTTGATGACCTCATACTTCTAGCCATTCACCTAAATGCTGATGCTGCAAGAAAAGTATTACGACGGTTTTCATAGTTACTTATATGTATTTGGGCATATACACGTTCAAAAAGTATTTTCTGATTGATTTGTTTTGTACATTGTTAATTTTTGTGTTCTTGAATAAATAAAAAAACTAAATTAAAACAATAATAAAAATATATATATATATATATATTTTTTTATAAACATTTACTAATTGAAGTTTGTAACTAAAGCGTAATGTTCTAATTACCATATGCTTAATGATAAGAAACCTTCAATCTATATTCATCAAAATTTTGCTAAAAACTACCAAATGAGTATCAGGGAAAATGTAGTTAGAACAAACATATTCAAAACATACTTTTCCGGAAATTATACTCCTGGATAAACATGATCTCTGTAGCACTAACATATGGTAAGAAAATGCAACCACAACGTCACTAAATATACCAAATCATTTACTGATATCATTGTTTTCATTGGTGTTATATTCGATTTGTAAAGAAATAGAAAATAGTCGCCTATGAAGCATATAACACACAAATACAAACAAACAAAATCCTACAACATTTTATAAGCCTTTGAAAACAACGGTAACTACATCTTAGAGAACGATTTTATATTCGTCCATCAATTGTAACTTGAATGTACAGCTTTATTCTCGTTTTACCAACTTTGTAAAGGCTTCTTTGAAAGTCACCTAAACAGTCTTTTGTCCGTGAGATATCGTCCGTTACCTCAACCTGTTCGTGGGGGTAAACAGTTTATAATCAGACCCACCGCAGGTGAGATATTATTTGAGGGGATACAAAGTGAACTTGATGAAGTTACAAAACATATTAATCAAAATATTGAACAAAAGAAGGGGTGATGAATTTCAATGTAGTGTTTGTCAAAAAGTAATTGAGTGTATCGAGAAACTCCCACTGCATTCATCATGTTCAAGTTTAAAAATAGTCACATCTCATCAGCTATATTGTATTGGAATTAGACACAGTATAGGGCGATCACACCAACAGGCTAATCCCACACTTCTCACCAACTGAATTAAGAAACAGTATAGTATTGATAAAGTGTCTTATTCCGCTTGAAATCTGATGTTTGAAGGTTATTTTTCTCAATCTCAATAATACAAATAGTTTACAGTACGAATATAAGATAATTCAGTTTTGCAGCAAGGTGGGATCAGCCTGTAGGTGTGACGCCCTAGAACATGTAGAACAGGGTGTGATTTTCAAAAGGGAACCAACTTAAACATCAATATGCTGTCGAGAGAAAAGAAAGCATCATCCCATTGGTCCAACGTCTGCGATGTTTTCATCTAATTTTCTGCATCTATCGACAATGTCTTCGACAGCAAACTAATACAAGGAGTTGCACCGTTCCTCGTTAACATCAGGCAGAAGAACTATTTCCTAAGTGAACTATTGAATTTGTAAGAATGAAATGGAAATAAAGATTCTTTTATGTGACACTTTCTTACTGAAGTTTCATAACATTTCTCTAATTTCGTTTTTTTCTCTGCAGATTGTTGTAAATGCCTTGACTCATCACTCTCTCAGGAGTTAAACAGTGCAAATGCCACAGCCTAGAACTTACGGAGATGAGGGATATTAAAGAGCAACGAAGATTTTAGACGCGAATGAAGCAGGACATGGGACTAAGTTACGTGATGGAGGTGATGCCAGCAACCCTACTGGCCACGACGCCATTTTCACAGCCACAACCCGCTCGGATCACACTCTCAGCAGTCGAGCGAACAGTCAACAACATCAGATACAAGAAACAATCGCGAGCGTCAACGTCGAAAAAACCTCGCAGTAACGTCAAACATAAAAGCGCCGACACACGCGGGAGGCAATCACGGCAGCAACATCACCATGACAACTCGATGTTATCCGATTATAACCGACGGCGTCTCTCGTCGCTGGAGAGAAGAGCCGACTTTCGGCCTTTGGGGAGGGTGAGCGAGAAGCAGTTGGAGATGTTAACGAGATCAGCCAATGAAGTGATGGAACAAGTTTGGAAGGACGCAGGTCTTGAAAGTCCATCCAGTACGTCTATCATTGCACCAATAAGTTCGCAGGATGACCTACAACTGCCAAAAATTGCCCAGAAGCAGCCGAATGAGACGTCATCGACGAAGTCAACGCGATCATCCCATTCGGACAATCGGACAGACTCGGGAAATGACGAAGACGCTGTAAAGCAGCAGAACAAGGGGGAAGTAATTCAGCGAGTTGGCGGGAAAGGTTACAGTAGGGTTGATATGGTGAAGAACTTGCAAAAACATCGGAAATCACTTTCGTCGTCGGTTTCCGATCAAACGAAAAGGAACAAGACGGGGACGAAAAAGACCGAAAGAAGACAGCACTGCTCGACATCAAAAGTCGATTCGGTCTCATGGGGCGACAGCGAGGGAATGGTAAAAGGGAAGGGAAGCGTGAAGGAGATTACATCGCCATCACCGGCTGGTACCGATGAAGATGCGAAGAACAAGAAAATTAAAAAGCAGGAAAAGCTTCCTCCCGCCAAAGAGAAAAGACAATGCGAGGAAAAAGAGGTCGTGGAGCGACCATCGAGATCGGCATTTCTCCGTCTTCCATGCGTAGATCAGCAACCTCACTTTGACGCAGACGTTGATTTAAGTACTGCGACGTTGGAAGACGTCATTCTACGACGACTCGACGAAGAGAACAATGAAGACGACGATAACTTTAGCTCAAAGGAAGATCGCGTACATTGGGAAGGAAACGAAGACGGCTACAGTCCCGCTCGGTCAGCGTCACGGCCGACTAGTTCCGAAGTCGACGAAAGGCCGACGACGCCACGAAGTGAGGTCGAAACGCCCGAACTCTCCGAGGGCGCGCTAAGCAACGACGAAGGCGAACGATGCGCGCAGTCACCGAAGGGCAAGCGGAAAACGATGAAACATAGCAGCGCGATGTTGAAAGACATGAACGGGAATCTTTCCAATAATGATAAAACTCACGGTGATGACATCGCGGCATCCGTTATGAAAAAGCTCCAACCGCCAATACCACAGGTCATATGGCCAGATAATCGCTTCATGACGACGAACACGGTCTTCGTGTACGGGAGCCCATCGCAGCTTGCTCCCGTCATTGTCCCGGCGCACAGCCTCGACTGTCCGCTTTGCAATTTCTACCAGAGATCGTCCTATGGCGCAATATGCCCGCCGAACAGTCCGACGTCATTCTTGAGGAAGGATTATGGATTTTATCCCGTAGAACGTTTCTATACTGACATTTAGAATTGTATTGATAACACCTGAATCAATGCCGCTTTGGTATTGTATATTTAAGCACATCATTATTTTTGCAACTTTTGCCAAGTCTGCCATTTTTCTTTGAAACATATCTCGTCCATCAACTTGTTTTAAACAAAACCTAGTAAGTCAAACTGTATAGGCTAAAAGCCATTCACATTCGTGTAAATTTAGGCCGACGAAGGTTGACGAATTGGAAAAATACGGAAGCTTATGCGTGCACCATGAAGCCGAATTGTGCAGACCTGTCCTACTCGTCCTGAGTTGAACAAGTCGTCTTCGCGCTGCACTTATATGCTTCCGTATTTTCCTAATTTGTCATCTTGCAACCTTTTCCATTCGCATACTCTTCAATTTACATTGCTATGAAGGAGCTTTAAAGTTGTTAGTTCGTGCCAAAATGTTAGAACACGATTGATAATTATTGAAGACCTCTACCAGAACGGATATTGATGATAATAATGATGATAATATTAATGATGTTGGGTACTCTATTTGTAAGATTCCGATTTCATATATGTTCTAAATAAGGAAACAGTTTCTACAAGTGTAAAATAGCACATTATATTTAATACAGTGTTTAACATTGATTCGCAGCATTCGAC
The DNA here is from genome assembly GCA_036244855.1 of Temnopleurus reevesii. Taxonomy (NCBI): domain Eukaryota; kingdom Metazoa; phylum Echinodermata; class Echinoidea; order Temnopleuroida; family Temnopleuridae; genus Temnopleurus; species Temnopleurus reevesii. The sequence goes on from BQKZ01000838.1 coordinate 112,658, forward strand.
ATAAAAAAAATAGCATTTGAATGATTTTATTTGCACCCATTGGCATATAAAACTGAAAAGTGGTTTGGGTATTGATATTTTATAGATGAGACTGTGGAGCATCTAATTATAACAGAACCTAGGGTTAGTATTACAATTTGTAGTATCAGGTGAAATTAAAGGGGAACTCACCCCAGCAATCATTATGCTTTTAATGAATGATGAAATTAAAAATCCATGATGAGATGAACAAACGAACGAAATTTGATACAAATTTGGACAATCCGTTCAAGGTTTTCACGATATCATTTCATGAGGATCCGTGAGTTGGCAAATTTGGAAGAACGTGCTTTCATCTTTACATTAACTGTAACTGTATACATAATTGAAAGATGGACGAATGTCATATTTAGAATATTAACGTTCGAACTTAATAAAAGACACGCTATACTCAAGCAAAAAATTAACATTCAGTTGCGCATTCCTAAAAATAAGGAACATTTAGACACTGTTAAATTCGGGATATAAATATATTTGATTTGGTATAATTGTTTGGTATATAATTATATTAACATGATTAAGAATGTAACATTATCATTGATATAGAAATTTGGTATAAATATTATATTCCATATAAATAATGGTGAATAAAGACTTGTCCAACATGGGGCCTGTAGCATAACACAATTAATCTTGCAATTAATTGTATCTCTTTGGTACACATTTTGCCATAGACTTACGATAACAAAGTATTGTAAGTTTAATTACATCTTTTATGTTACAGGCCCATAATGTCACAGATGCTGTCAAAGTTGCCAACTCAAGGATGTTCATCAGAAGAGATCAAGAAAATGAGGGATTAACTTATTATTCATCCCACTTGTTCATCTAATGTTCTGAATACGTACTCCGACAACAAGATATTTCCAGGGTGTATGTCAAATGCATCAATTCATAGAGTATGGAATAGATAGCTGAGTTGTAAAGTATTATTATATGATAAGTATGAATATTGTTGTTTGATGAGGAGCAATGTTTTTAGCATATATTAATTGATTAAAAGATATCTAAAAATTTATGTTGAATTTGAATCACGCACGATAATGAAGTGAATCTCACTGGTTAGTGTGCACTTAAAAAAATAACCACTGTTACTATGGTAACTGAATTAAGGACTGATAATTCGAAATGTACTTCCGATTAGTGAACTTTAAAATAAGCGAGAACAGCTATGTAAACTGTAAATCTGGCATGACAACTTATTGTGATTGTCAATTAACGACTTTTGGTGTACAAATCAAATAGTTAGTGGGGCATCCATGACGTCATCAAATTGGAAATCTGTCTGATAATCACTTTTGTGGAGAAGAACAGTATAATAAAGAGAATATGATATTGAAATTGAAATTTATCGCTGGCTTTGTTTTGTGTGTATCATTACTTCGAATGTGACAACGTACATGTAATATTCTAATCTCCTCCCTCCTCTCGCTTTTTCTTTCACTCTCTTTATCTCTATCTCATGCATCATCATTCTCTCTCTCTCTTTTTCTATCTTCTCCTCTCTCGCTTTTTCCCCATTTCTCCTTCTTTTCCCTTTCCATTTCTCATTCTCACTTAATCACANAACATTAAAAAATATTTATATTTGTAACAACTGTTGCCATGGTAACTAAATTGTGGACTGATAAATCAAAATGTACTTCCGATTAGTGAACTTTACATTAAGCAAGAAGAATGGACTGTAAGTCAAACAATTGATTTTCAACTTCGCAAGCATTTTTAATCCAAGTTTTTCAATAGTAACTGCTTTAGGATAAAATCAGATAACGAATTAAACAAAAGTTGTAGAAGATATTCATCGGTTGGGCATGCAGACTATAAATCCATTACATTTTGCTTCAACCATAGAATACCAAGTAGTATGTATTTGAATGAAAAGATGAATTTAAGATTGGATTTTATAATAACTAAGAATAATGGAAGTAAAGCTATATGATTTATTGTAAAGCTCAATATTTAGGGAAGAAATTTATAATTAAATAAATGTAAACTCATTTCGCGTTAAAGGGGAACCAGCCTTTGGAATTATCGTGCTCTCATTGAATGAAGAAAAATCAGATAAACAAACTGTGGAAATTTGAGCAAAATCGGACAACCCAGTCAAAAGTTATGAATTTTCAAAGTCACTGAGATATGACGATCCCTATCGTTGATGGGGATCCGTGCGACCAGCAAAGTCGATGGAATCTGTGACGTCATGTTGGACAATTTCTCATTCACTTTGTACATAGAATTTTTATAATTGATGTAAAATTTAGAGTAAGGTTGCAACATCATTCTTCTCGAAATACATGCAGAATCAATACAGAAATGCTATACCCCAATCGAAAATTGACATTTGTTTTACTTTTCCGAAAAAAGGGAGAACATGTGAAAATTTGTATACAGAGTGAATGAGGAGTTGTCCGACATGACGTCACGGATTCCGTCGAATTTGCCGATCGCACGGATCCCCATGAGCGGTAAGGATCGTCATATATATCTGTGACTTTGAAAAGTCATAACTTTTGAACGGGTTGTCCGATTTTGCTCAAATGTTCACAGTTTGTTCATCTGATTTTTCTTCATTCAATGAGAGCACGATAATCCCAGGAGTTGGTTTCCCTTTAAGAAAATCCATTATGATTGTTGAAATAATGTCTTTGGTGTACAAATTAAATGATGAGTTGGGCATCCATGACGTCATCAAATCGGAAATTTGTCTGGTAATTGCTTTTATGGAGAAGAACAGTATACGGTAATAAAGAGAATGTGATATTGAAATTGCATTTTATTGCTTTTTTTTCGGTGTAATTAGTTCTAATGCGGCAAAGTAATATTCAATCTTCTTCCTCCTCCTCCCCTCTCTCTCTCTCTCTCTCTCTCTCTCTCTCTCTCTCTCTCTCTCTCTCTCTCNGTGAATTGTACCAAAATTCAGACTTTCATTTGGTTCCGGCCAATATGATAACAAATGAACTTTATAACAGTGTTGACGAGATTTGATCGCATTCTGATTCTTTTTTGCATATGCTCTGCAAAGAATGGCGATGTTAAATTTATATTTGTATGAAATCTTTAATAAAAGCGCTTAAAGGGACTCATATTAAGCGCTACAAATGTAGAATTTTATTATTGTTGTTATCATTATGACCTAATATTCTGCAAGGAAAAAAAAATATTTCCAATCTTTGGCCTCCCTCAAAAAGTATTCCTTGTTATCATTAGGTCCCCTTTTGTCCCACACAAAACGTGCCATTATTTTTACCATTGAATTGACAACTTTAGAAGTCTAGATTGAAAAAAAATTGTTGAGACCATTCCCCTCAACATAATTATCAATCGTAAAAAGTGACACAAAGCATGAATAAATACTAATGGAAATACTAAGGAATTATTTACGTTACATATGAGATAATTATCTGTGCAGCTTGCTTACATTTGCACCTCTCCCCGTGCTGCCCCCCCCCCCAAAAAAAAAAAAATCACATTAATGAGGCGTTGCTCAAAATCAACTGCATATCAACTGCAACTTTGCCAATTATATCGCGCATTTTCATTCGCGCACGGTATGCACATTTAACAAAACGCGCATGAAACAATGATTTTGATTGGCGCGTTCCGATCAACTGCAATTTGCGATCAATTGCAACTTTTGAGCAACACCCCTAAGACTTTCAAGGATCTGCATTGTATGAAGTACATGATCTGAAGCTACAATTTGTTATCTACATTCTTGGGGGGGGGGGGGTCACATTTCATTCAGTTCAGTACGTGGTCACGGAGAAATATGGAACTTTGTGTTTTTCATAAAGGTCGTCCGATTCAAGGAAACTCCACAATTTGTCCATGTTATCTCCTTGTACATTTTGTCGACATTTAGGTTTATGTTTTATTCCTTTACTTTATTTGATTACTGCTGTGGATTCCAAATCGATGAAATTGAATTGAATTCTACCGATGATCGTGCTACTATACTTGTCAACTTCAAATTATACGAGAATAAACTTTATTTTTCATTTATACAACTGTGTATCCTCATGTTATTGTTCTTATTTTGCATCAAATAACTAGAATGAGAATGGGAAAAAACGTGTATTGATCTGATTTCTATTTTAGTTTCTTACCCCCTCCCCCCTTTCTTCCCCTCTCTCTCTCTCTCTCTCTCTCTCTCTATGTCCCCTTCTCTCTCTCTCTCTCTCTCTCTCTCTCCCTCTATCTATCTATCTATCTCTTTCTCCCTCTTCCTCCCTGTCGATCCATCTGATTTATTTGTTCCCATTCTCCCCTTCCCTTGTGTATGTCCCATATCTCTCCATTAACAAAATAATCCGTTGGAGTTGCTAAATACAATAATCATGATATAATGACATCCATTTGGGCTGATGAATTTATTTTCATTATACAACATCCTTATCTAACTGAAATAAACAAAACTTAGACAGGAATTAAGGCCTTGCAGTTTAATCACAATAGGATTACCATTACACTAATTCAGGCGACTATCAATAATGCATCAATGTTTATATTTGATTATTTCTGTCCTTTCTTTGAACTTTCCTTTATAAAGATGACCTCAGAAAGTAATTCGCTTCAAGACACGTCCCATTGAGAAATGATCACACCAATAGATGACGAAATTTTCCCGGGGCTGAATTCACATTCGGTGCGAATTTTAATTAACACTTTCCAATGACATACATTGTATTATTCTTTATTCATTAAATTTTGCTATCGATTTATCCAGCGTAACGGATAAGTTTCTTGCATCTGTCAAACGTCCAATAAAATGAATAAGAGTCAATTTAGGCCTGGCCTTGTTCGTGCATTGTTCCTGGACCTGAACAATTAGGTCCAGTCCGGTCCGGACCATTGTTCCACAAGTCCGTGGTTAACCGAGCCTGTTGTGAGTGCCGTGTCAGTCACGGCGAAAACAACGGAAAGAGAGAAAACTTTCTCAAAAGATAATCAGATAATCTAAACTTGACAACTGTTCTGCATCTGAATGGGTATCGAGATGAAGTTCTTTAGCGGTTGTTAATTATTTCCAGGAGAGGTGATAATAAGACCTGTTGAGATGGCTTTTGTTGGAACTAATTATTAAGGTCTTGCACGTTCAAGTCAATCTCGTCAGATTCAAATTAACCATTTTTATTTGGAAGAAGGTCGCTCAATTCGTCTTCGCCCTCCTCGTGATAAACAATTCCATTGCATCACTGGCAATTTTAAAACATAGAGCAAATCAAAATGGACAGCAGAATACAGATATAAAATTACTTTACAATCATTCCGAAATTAAAGACACCTTTCTGTGAACTCATTGAATTCGGATGACAATGAATAACATTCTGGATTGTGCACGGACAGGTTCTTCATCTCCAAAAAGACTGTGAGGATGATTTTTGTTCTTTGGCTTGCCAAATCTTGTCAAAGTTATTTGTTGTCATTCGAACTGTCGAAACTCAATCATTTTGCTTTTATCGAATGGAAAAGTATTTTATTCATCACACTGAGCAGAAGTAGATTGTTTTAGATTTCGGAAGCGAAATTTTAACTTCCTAAACTGCAACCAGCTACACCTTTTTAATTCCATCTTATCTGTGATGTAACGGACCTTGCTCAAGTTTTGAACTCTTATAGCCTACAGTTGGACATGATTGAACTGTATTTTCGTTTTCAACATCTAATATTTTGTTTTCTTCAATCGGAGCAACGGTGAAAATGGTAAATTTGTGAACATTATGATTACCATTAAATAGTTTCTTTGGCTCATGTATACTATTTCAAAATAATTAATTTGGACTTAAACAAGCATTTATCGGCCAAATTGAGGCTCGATTTTACTAATATCAGGATCCTCCTCGAACAAAAAGATGCCTTTCTTAGACTGGAACATCAAAGGATCCTCCTCCCCAAGCATCTCACCCCTAGATGACTCCGGTCCTCCTACCATGCTCCTAGCAACCAAGAAGCGCCTCATCCGACCCTACAGCAGCAGCCACATCAAGGCATCACTCCGACGTCTCGATCGGGATGCGATCCTGCCTCCCCGGAGCAGGACAGCGGTGAGGAGGATGACGGGAACCGCTGGTGGTGGGAGCAGAGATGGAGATGGAGATGGTGGTGGGGAGGAGAAGGGGAATGTTTGGATACCGGGGAGGAAGACATCGAGCGCTGGTTTATTTCGTGTGTCTCCTATGAGGACTCGTGCAAGGAGCGCAGGATGTAACAATGCGAGAGGTAAGTTATTACCGTAGAATCATTGTGGCCCGTTCAATATTATCATTATATGACTTTGAAAATGAAAGTTTTTAGTGATATTTTGTTATAGTTTTTCCATTATTGAAGAGGTGTATATACAGAAACTGTTCATGCGATATCATTATGTAATTTTAGCACGTGCTATAGACATTTGAAGGGTATATACTAAAAATAAAAATATTAAGATGGGTTCTGCTGCAGGAAATAAACGTACGAAATAAAAGAAATTTAAGATTTTGAAAATATTTTGTTTTAATTTATTTTGCCAAATACAGAACACTGTCTGTATTAAATGCAACATTTAGGCCTAATTATGGAATTATTGAGTCTTCATTTTCCAAATCCATAAAAACACTGTAAAAGCTGCACATTTATGCACTTACCATGATTCGAACACACGGGAAGGGGGGGGTAGGAGGGGGCGACCCACTTCAACTTTTGTGCCATTCCAAGGAGCAAGCAAAACACTGTAAAAAAAACAAAAAAAAAAAAAAAAAAAACATGTATATTCTCCTGGCACCCCACCCTTGCCAGCATCCCCAGGATGTTCTGCCCAGAAGAAATGAATAAGAAAAATACCAAAATAAATTTTGCGCCCCATTTTTGGTGCCCGTAACTCTGACACCGGGGAACGGACTTCTTGTTCTCCCTTAAGACCCGCGCACACCAAACACGGCACGCATAACGGCACGGTATTTACGCGCTATCTTGCTTGTTATTGGTCAGCGCGCTCCTCCGCGCAAAGGATGTGTAACAATTGGCCAATCAAAAAAAAAACCGTGCCGTGATGCCGTGCCGTGTTTGGTGTGCTGGGGCCTTTATATTGCAGGGGAATGGTCTATAGTAAGATGAAGAAAAAAAAATACATCGTATTTTTAGAAAGTTTTTGTGAGACTTAAATACTTGTTCATATTTTGTATACATTGAATTATATGAACACGAATGCTACAACCAAATTACAGTTCTTCGAAAACATTTTAGATTATTGATCTCTAGACCGGGGAGTTTATTATGACAAACTTTTGTTCTATTGTTTAATTATAAACGTGTTTTCAACCGTTTTAAAGACTTATTCATAAAAAAAATCAGTCTGTTCATAAA
>BQKZ01000838.1:127102-138156 GCA_036244855.1 Temnopleurus reevesii
GAGAGAGAGAGAGGGGGAGAGCGAGAGTGTGTACTTGACGGCACGAGAAGTGTTTGTACAAGACTGTTTTGTTCTTATATTGTTCGCCAGTTAATCAATCTTTTGCCATGAATACAATGCGGTGGGGTTTTCAATGTGTGCGTGTCGCCAACAGAATAGGAATGCTTGTACACTTGAGGTTTTATTCTTTGGAAAAGCATGAAATCGATATCATGTTGGGAGAGATGTTATTTTGCAGTCAATTCTCCATTAATGGAAATGGAAGTGATGTTCGGTTTATTGGTTAGTTATCGTTTGTTGGGAAAACACATGAGGATGGACGAGAAGCTAGTTATTATGTGTGTTCGTGTATATATGTGTGTATGTGTGTGTGTGTGTGTGTGTGAGAGTGAGAGTGTCATACGTAATTAACATTATCACATCATCATCTTCATCATCATCATCATCATCATCATCACCATCATCATTATCCTCATCACCATCGTCATCACCATCATCACCATCATCACTATCATCATCATCATCATCATCATTATCATCATCATCATCACCATCATCATTCAATGAATTACAAGGTAAAACCTTGGAGCAAAAAAAGATTTTCTTTCTCCAAGGTAAAACTGTGCTCCCTAAGACTCAGTTCTAAAAAAAGGTGATGAAGCCCAGCTAGCTCCCACAGGAAAAGTGAAGATCAAGCCCTGATAAGCACATAGAGATTCAAATGATGCGTAGAAAATTATGAGTTGTACATGTACTCTGAAAACCATATAAAAAAGTTTGTCAATTTTATTACACATTTACATCTAAAATACAGCAAATCCATCAACAGGAATAAATGATGATGATCATCATTCTCATCATCATTATCATCATCATCATCATCATTATCATCATCGTCATTATCTTCACTATCATCATCATCATCGTCGTCATCATCATCATCATCATCGTTATCATCATCATCATCATCATCATCATCATCATCATCATCATTATCGTCATTATCGTCACTATCAGCATCATCGCCGTCGTCATCATCTTCACCATGATCATCATTGTCGTCATCATTATTGTCATCGTCATCTACCATTAACATATTCATCATAACCATCAGCACCCCTTTTATCATCATCATCATCATTATCATCATAATCACTATCACCTCCATCATGCATCCTCATCGTCATAGTCATCATTATCATCCTCCTCCTCTTCATCATCGTGATCTTCGTCATTATCATTATCATCATTATCCTGTTCCTCTTCCTTCTAATCACCATCATCATCACCATCGTTGTTGTTACCGTCACCGTTACTACCACCAACACCACCACCAACACCAACACCAACACCACCACCACCACCAATCCCTATTTAATACCACCATCTCTCAATTTTTTTCATTAATTTACATGCACCTCAATTTCTTGCTTATATCGGATACCGATTCCATTTCGGAGATCTTCCACTGTAAACTCTCGCTCTGCCATCGCACACCACGCCAATCACACCTCCAAACTAAAGCTCAACTGCAAACAGTAACCATTTGATTATTGGACCAACAAACTCTCAACTCCTCCATTCTCTCTTCCCATCTCAACAAAGGATGATGTTTGTCGAGAGAAAGTGAGACTTAAGAAGTTGTTCGATACTGGATCCCTACATCCATTTCTTCTTCAAAACTCTTTCCGTCAACAGTAGTTACCACTCCTGTATTTTGAATTGTCTCGTAGGGCATCAATAACTTCAACTTCGAGTCACCTTTTGTAATCTGCATCTTTATTGTTTTCCATCACCTTGGATGAAATCGATTTCGACTGGTGTCAAGGCTTTGTTTGCAAACATGAAATGAGCATCCATTACGACCGTATCAATGTCAGGTCCACATGTATAAATTCATGTTAGTAGTGGAGAGTAAACTTAGAAATGCTGGAATATATCGGTATCTGTGGTTGATCTGCGTGGAATTATACGTTTTTTTTATCTTCATATCGGGAATAAATGTTCATCATCTACAGTCTGACAGTTACGCTAGGAATTGATAGTCGAACTTGGCTAAGAGCTTATAACTTAATTGATGGTTTCATCGACTAATCTTTGCCAGACGATCTGTATCATACAAGCATAAACAACACCTATCAACGTAGCACTTCTCTTTGAGCTAGAAATGTGAGTATATCTTCGATTTATTTCATAATGTATCTGCCATCATATACAACTGATATACGAATGTCAAGTTTATCATGTACATGACGTGATATTTTTTTCTTGAATATTAGAATGCAGAGCATGAGCACGAGACATCAAACTCGTGGTAATCAATAATTCACTGATATCTATTATACCACTTATAAAGGTTATTTGTTAGGTTTATCGATTAGCTCCCAATTCTTTCATTTGGAAATATAATTTGACTGGCGTTTTATAGGCAAATAAATGTCAATGTTTTGCTATATTTCCCTCGAAGTAAAGGTAACAAAATGGGAGTGTATCATGATGACAACGAAATCCCAACATGATAGCAAAAATATTTACTTTAGTATTAAAAGTAGGAACAATAGAAATTAAAATGCTACATCACCCTTTGGCTATTGTCCCGTTATGAAAACAGTTATGTAGCCATGGTTTCGGCAAGATTGATAGATACATCTATATAGAAAAGGATAAAACTGATTACCAAAACATTGAACTATTTGAGCATTTTTGTTTGAGTTAACATCAAAGGTGCAATATTACCAATCAGAAATAAAGTAATATTATTGGGTATATTCAATGGAAAATTTATTGAGTATATTTTGTCAATGTTTATGCCAAAAAAGAAGAAAGAGACTTATCGACATTTATAAAATCGAAAAAGCTAGTGTAATATGTTGAAGCCAGAAACGTTATGGCAATATCTTAGACTTCATCTCCTTATCTAGCCTAACCTGGGAGGAAATACGTCTGTTTGGCAAAAATAAAACATTATATCAAGGACAGGGTCAACTAATAGAATAATGCAAACGCAGAGTCTATGATATACCCTGATACCATTTTTAAAAGATAACCACAGTATATATACATCTTATCTTTAATTTCGTCATTTTAGCCACTTTTGGATGGGAAGAATATCATTTAACATGTCAAAAGTGTTAGTCGCCATAAACGTCTATGGGCAAAGACATAATTATATACCAGTGCATCATTTTATTTTGCCCCCCCCCCCCTTTTTAATTTTACAATCTGAGATACATATATAGAAATGCATAAGCATACCAATTAGATAAACCAATGCAAAGCTGATAATAGATGAGCTAAATAAATGAAACCCCCACTAGATAGCGGTACGATGCATTAACACGCAAAAGCTAATTATGGGTCAATATACGCGCCAAAATGACTGCGGAAATCAGTTATGCTGCTTTCGTTATAATAAGGCCGATTCACACCTTGTGTTTTTTAGCCTACGACGACCGTGCGTTTTTTGGAGATTAAAAACGCTCGTTGAACGCACAAAGACACAGGTCATACGGGTGGACTCACACTCCGCGTACGCTCCTTGAGCACAAACCTAACGTCACTTCACCGCCTGATCCGCGTATGTTGTGCGTCCAGGAAGCGTTTTAATTTCGAAATACGCTGGGCCGACGCAGGCTAAAATCGCAAGGGTGTGAATCGGCCTTCACCATGGCTGTGTATCGTCTGTTGTTTGATATGTATAGGTGCAGGTGGTTTATATACAACGATCGATGATTATACTATGGATGGGCCGACGTGTATATAGAGTCATCTATTTAAAATATCATGAAGGAAAATATTTGGTAGAATGACCGAATTTGTAATGAATGCTGGGAACCACAAATACACGTAAATGCAAACATTTTTATAGTGTATATACCATACATATTACGTTTGAAAATGAGTTAGACACGTTATAGAATTCTGCATACATTTTTGTTTTCAGAAATCCCCAAATTCTGTGTATTTCTTGAGCAATCTGAGCAAATTGCATCCAATATGAGAAAAAGGTCATAATCGGCTGATTACATTTTCCCTAGCAGTTGTGTGGATTATTGGGGACTCTTTTGCCGAATTATTGTGGGGATTTTTAATTCAAAATACCGCGTTTTACTGCACGCATATTTAGACCAATCAATGCTAATCACGTTTATATAGAATTTTTTTCATGAAAAGACATCTTCTTTAATATGATTCATTACTTTTTCCTTTATTCTGGTAATGATAATCACTATCTGCACGTACGTAATAGCATTTGAAAAGAGTGCAATAAATTAAATAGAAAGTAAATGATAACTCTACAAATTTATCGATTTGTTTCGCAAAAGCAGAAACCTGAAAATATGCGTAACATTAACATGATTACGGCATCAAGGCATCGACATTGATCAAAATTGAGACAAAATCATATCTAGCAAATCAATTTTTCATTATTCCACTTATTCTCGTATATTATTTTTACTTGAAATCCTTGACAGCGACGAATCAATACATAGAATTATGATCCTATTGTAAAGCGAACTACATAATGATTGTAAAGCGAACTACATAATGATTGTGAAGCGAACTACATAATGCTTTTCTTGACGAATTTGTATAGATGATTGCCATAATATTGCACAAAAGTTCTCGTTTCCCACGCATATTGTGAATAGTGGAGCCAGGATTGTTTTGAAGCTATGGTGTTGATTGATAGTGCTACCAACATGACCGAAATCGTTGGTTGATTTTGGCTAATATACATGTAGTACGCGTCAGGTAATTTTCTTTAAATTACCTTTTCTCTCCAGAGCTCTCCTGCACGAGTTAAATGGATGGGTAAAATTTTCCCATCGTCTTTTTTTCATAACGCTTTCCTAAAAATTCTTTCAGAAAGCCATGTATACCATTGTATACAATTGTATACCATTTTCAGACGAGTAGATCAGATAAACAGGCAAGCAGCGACTTACGAGCACTCTAGAAAAGCTCTCTGAAAACCCGAAAATGCGGTTAAGAAAAATTTGAGACAAAAAAATAAGCAAAAATTATATCATAATCATAATTTGGATGAGGGGGGGGGGGGGTCGACCAAGTTTTGCTTTAACTCTTTGCCTTTCATCGACTCCAAAAGCCTGGTTCTTTTTTTTTAGGGGGANCCCCCCCCCCCCCCGGCGTTAAAAGAAGACCAAATTAACCTTAAGTATTTTTAACTTTAACCTGGAAATCATTCGAAAAGATTCTTAAATGCTTTGTATGTTTACAAATTAAAAAAAAAAGTTTCCCCAAATAATACTCATTAGCCTCTACAATGGTGTGGAGGCGTCGTGGTGTAGTGGTCATGACTCTCGCCTTTCAACAAGAGGGTCGTAGGTTCGAGTCCCACCCAGGGCGTTAATTTCCTTCAGCAAGAAATTCATCCACACTGTGCTGCACTCAACCCAGGTGAGGTGAATGGGTACCTGGTAGGAATATGTATTTCTTGAAACGCCAAGTGCGCTAATGAAGTGGCTGCCGGGCTAAAGCCAGGGTAATAATGCTGCAATTGTAGAGCGCTTAGAGAATTCTTAGAGTTGATAAGCGCTATATAAAAGCCGTTCATTATTATTATTATTATACAATCACAATTCCAGCAAAACGACAACAACAAATGTAATGTTAACTTGCAAAGTGCAACACTGATTTCGGGCTGCCATCATCATAACTTTATATTTTTGTATAATTTGTTTAACATAATCATGAATATGAACAGAATGTAATATGAATAGATTGTTGACTGCTTAGTGTCGATGAAGTTTAAATGACTAAATTTCCAAAATTTCCAAGCAGATGTAAACAATTATGTAAAATGAATAAATTATGTTACTGATACTTAATTTTGTTTAATTTGCAGGAAACAACATGAAAGAATATGATGTTTGACCCTAAAGGAGATCAAGAGCACACCCAATGACTATTTTTGGACAGGATCGCCAACATTGCCTCCCGTGTTGTCAGACAACATCGCAACATGACAAGACATTTGGTAGCATAATGGTGTGACATTTTAACATCAAGGCCCTATTTATTCAGGTGAAGGAGTTCTGTTTGCCAGCCATTCGTTACTTCGTGACACACTCCAGAATTTAGCTCGTCGACTCCGCAACAGATTCCAATCAGAGACAATGATATTTTGAGACATGGCCAATTTTTCATCGGACAATTAGACGGGACTTGTTGCGATATCCCCCTTCTAGCAAAAAGAGAAAATATCGGCTGTAGCAAATATCGTTGAACTCTGACTGTTATCAGAAAATCTACAATAATACAAATATCCTATTAGCAAAGCACTTGAATTTGACACCTTTTAGCAATTAAGTTATGAAAACATGTCTCCTCCCGATAAGAGTAATTATTGATAAATATTATATCAATATTTGAATTTATTTTGTCATGGTTACTGACAACAAATGTATGGTTCGATCGAAGCGTTTAAAAAGATAAGCATCTAATCAAAAAGCACTTTGGACGCTTTTGATGAGAAATTATTAGTATTTGATTAATGTTTAGCATTAATTGATAACATTAATTGATGTTTGTAGCTTGTTATCAGATGATAAATACAAATGAAGGGATTTTGTTATTAACGAATCGCTGCATTTGATCAGTGCTATACAATACATTCAACTGAGACTGTGTCTGAAGCGTCGAGCCAAAGGGAACATAAGACAAACGCTTGAAACTAAATATGGCCATTTAGATGTCGTTTTTTCATGATTTGGTTACTTCATAATCAAAATTCATCTTCGGATTTATCTGATATATGGTTGGCCATTTTGGATTTGTTTTGGAGGATGGCGATGAAATCGGGGTTACGATCAACATACAGTAGCTGTAATTTAGACACCAAACTCGCCCTTCTGCAATCAGGTAGCGAAGGAACTTCGTCGCCCACAAAATCTACCTTATCGCATAATAACACGCCGTTCTTGCCCAGAATCCGAGTCGAAGAGTGTGGCCTGACGGTAGAGGCACGAGAAAGAGATTCGTGGAAGCGACTAAAAAGCTCTGGGAAGTGTTGGAAACCCGGTAAGAAGAAGAAAAGCAAGAATCGCAGCGGCGCAGCCGACAGAGCCGTCACCAACGCGCCAACTATAAATTTACGTGACGGGTTTCATACGCAAGAACAAAGGGAGGAGGAGAGCGACGCGCACAGCGTGAAATCAACGAACAGCTCAGCGTCGTCGACGTCCGAATTCATAGGCTCTCTACAAGTCGGCAGTGTTCCAATGAGTCCGAATAAATCTCGAGAAAGCACACGGATGGGTCGCGCCATCAGATGGCCCATCGGCACTCTCAAATATTCGACGCCACATTCATCGTCGTCGTCGTCTACGCAAGAAAAGGCCGACTCCTTGATGTCGCTCGTTGAAGCTTCGAAGCAGCGTCTCGCTCCGCTCTTGCCACCGCCTGCTGTTTCTCCCAAAGCGTCAGGCAGCGTGTCCCCTCGCGAGAGAGTCATTCTGAACAAACTTGCCTCGAAGAGAAAACAACAAACCACTCAACGGTATGGAAAGCACAATCGCGACGCCATTAAAGAGGACGGTGCGTCTTTAAAAAATCGAGATGAGTCTCCAATAGACTTCGACCAATACCTCCCGACAACTCACTGCGTTAATCTTGTAAACGTCGCAAACTCGTCGACGAAATCTTCGAAGTTCGTCTTACGTCGTGACGGGTTCTACGATGTCATTGATGACGCGACACAAACGCGTTTTGAAAAACTCCAAGCGTTATCATCGTCAGTCGCAACGTCTTGTGAACGTGTCTCCAGCGGATCAGAAACGAAAACATCTGGATCCGAAGCAATCGACTGCGAATCGTCACGAACTGGGACCGAACATCGTTCAGATTGTCCCCTGTGTAACAATTTTAAGCCGTCTGATGTTGGTCACTTTTGCCCACCAAACACACCTGATGTCGACACTGTACTTTCATCGATGACACCGACACCGGACCAGCAGCAAACCGAATGATAAAAAAAGGAAATGTTATGGCGTTATGGTGCAGTCATACCTACAGGCTAAGCCCACCCTTCTGCCAAGAAGAATTATCTTAAATTTGAACTATGAACTATAAATTAATATTTTGTCCAGTTAAGATTGAGAAAAATAACCTTCAAACGGAATAAGACAGTAATAGTTATATTTTTATTTATGCAGTTTGAGAACATGGCGAGAGATCAGCTTGTTGGTGTGACTGTCCTATTAGCTTGGTGCATGTACCACTTTTGTACGAAGATACCAGGGTCGCGTAACATAAAGCTTTGCAATCGATCGTACGACTGATATCAATCGCAAGTCTATGGGAAATCATGTACAAAAGTCTGCGATTGATTGCAAACTTGCTTTATGTTACAGGCCCCAGATTAGTGAGTCTTCGAAATTGGTGAACAGAGGGCTGTTGATGGTGGAAAGAGAGTGCGCATTATTTGTTACCCAGATCAGATGCGCGCTCGTTTTTGACCGTCCACAAAACGCCCACTATTGACATTAAATGAGTGGTAATGGAACTAAAACATGTGTAAGTTCTCTTTTGCATTTCATACTTTAATGGCAGCTCTTCTTGCTCAACACCTGAATACCGCCATTCTGGCAATTGATCAAACTGGAAAGAGCCAAAGAGGAAAATTCGAAAGATTTATTCATTCTACATTAATTATGCAATGCTTAATTAGATCACTATCTCGACTGTTAATAAAGATATTTTATGATGGTTACATTTATGAGATTTACATATTACATATTTTCCCATTGTACATTCATCAAAACTGCTTGAATTGGGTTCAATGCAAGGTAATTCGAGAGTATACAGCCAATAAAGAAATGATTCTGATGACAAGGGATGATGATGTGTGTTCTCTCGTAAATTAGGTGCGACTACATCATCAAGATCCAGAGTCAATTCTACAATGATAGTAATAATTCCATCATAACATGTCATACAATTATGACAATTTGAAGTATAGAAGTATACCATTTTTATAGACTGACGTAGCTTCATCTAGATCATGTTTGTCTGTGTTCTCAAACTTTAGAATTTGATTGAACTGATATGAGATAGAATCTCCTCCATTTTTGTTCCAGAAACAATGGAATAATATAACGCTTTAATTCTAGAAATCAAAATGTCTGTCTGTGAAATATGAGTGTGGTGTGCAGCTTCTACATCAAGGCCAGCACAGCCCAAGTCCATTTGTGAAACCCCTTTGTTTAATTGTTAAGCGGCTGCCACATTACGGGGGTGTTGCTACAAAGTTGCGATTAAAGGGGAACCAACCCCTAGAATTATCGTGCTCTCATTGAATGAAGAAAAATCAAATGAACAAACTGTGAAAATTTGAGTAAAATCGGATAACCCGTTCAAAAGTTATGAATTTTCAAAGTCACCGAGATTTGACAATCATTGCCACTCTTGGGGATCCGTGCGCTCGACAACACCGACTGAATCTGTGACGTCATGTCGGACAACTCATCACTCACTTTGTACATAGAATTTTTAAAAATTGATAAATATGAAATTTAGAGTAAGGCTGCAACATCATTCTTCTCAAGATACATGCAGAATCAATACAGAAATGCTATACCCCAACCCAAAATTGGCATTTTGTTGACATTTCTGACAAAAAGGCGAAAATGTGAAATTTTGTATACAGAGTGAATGAGGTTGGTTTCCCTTTAATCGCAAGTTTAGCGCTAATCAAGATCATTGTTTTATACAAGTCCTGTCAAACGCACAGACGGTGCGCGAATGAAAAATTCTCGTTCTAATTTGCAACTGATTTGCAGTATATTTGCCGTCAATTGCAACTTTGTAGCACCACCCCTAGGACGTTGTAGCCGCAGCGCGGCGTGTGTCCCATTGTATGAAATTTGACCTAAAACGTCGTCATGCGCTGAGCTTTGTTTGAAATCTACGGAAATTCTGAGCGCATGAATAACCTATTTATAACGAGTCGAACGTATGAATAACGTTTTAGTAACTTTCTCGAAAACAGAGTCACCAACGTATTCAACAAGTGCTTAGCATGTCACCTGTCTTCATGAACTGAGTTTGCAAAAACATTGGCGACCCTCGTTATACGCCGATACGTCAGATTTGTTATGGCAACGGTTGGCATTCGTTATGAGCACGATAAAATATACCGTCATACGTCGACTACGTCGGAACATTTTGAGCATTCACAAAATTTTCCGACGTATGCCGACGTATGAGTTATACGTTCAGGCATCGTTATGCAATGTTTGACATTCGTTCACAAACCTTACTCGTACGTTACTCATAGGTCGAAATATGTCGAACAAACTAAAACGCATTTAGAAGGTAATGAGCAAAGTATGTAAGTTATGCTATCGTTCGGCATAAGTCATGAACGCCGAAGTTACTCTAAAAATTCCTCGTAATTCGTTACACATAGGTTATCAAATCGCTCAAGAAAACGTTATATATGTTTACGTCCGATGGTTATGATTACGTTATGTATACGTCCAAGCTTCACAATATTCCGACGTTTTGTAAAATATTTGCATACGTCGAGCCTACGCTGACTAAAATGCCAAGGTGTGATGTATTTCGACCTACATGTATTTCTTGAATTGAGGAATAAGAGTTATGTTTGTAACCGTTTGTCGACGAGTTCGTAACGTTCCTATGAGTTATTCAGATACACACATCGGGCATACGTCGAAAACCTGATTGAGCATGAATATCTACCTGAAAGTTTTGGTTATGTATGAGTGTGAATAAGAGAGTAAATGTATGATAAAGACTGACTCACAGTCCTATCCTAGCTTGCGTTGGCCCAGTATTTTTTTTTCAAACTAACCCCCCCCCCCCCCCCCCCCCCCCCCCCCCTGGACGCATAAAGATGCATGGAGCGTTGGCGGCGTACGCTCCATGAGCGCAAGTCGAAGGCATATCAAATGTTTGATCAGTGTATACTGTGCGCTCGGAGAGCATTTTAATTTTTAAAAACGTTAGGCCGACGCAGGCTAAAAATGCAGAGATGTGAGTTGGCCGGAAGAGAGAATGTAAATGGG
>BQKZ01000839.1:0-10533 GCA_036244855.1 Temnopleurus reevesii
TGATTGAATGGAGGTTGTTCACTTTGTCCCAGGCCTTGTTATATTCTGGTCACAATGTAAGAAGACCATCGCCTCTTCACTTTTGTTTGTTTGTGCTTAAAGCCCAAGTAAAGTTTTGGTGAAAGCGGATATTTTATCGCTAAATTTCGTCTTCAAATCAATATAAAATGAAATGTAGTATCATGGCCATGTTGCACAAAAGTTTGTACGAAAAAAAATGAAAGAGTTTTGGAAAAACTATAAAACCTAAAATGTGCAAAGTATTTCAGTGTCGTGTCCCCCGACACTTATTCAATATTTTCCTTTTTTTGTATAAAGGACAACTTCTCATGCACAAGATTGGATGCAATATTAAAAATTTATTGTTGTGTAAACCTTTTTATCATTCTATTGTCAAATCTCGGAAATTAATTTGTATATGCCCGATAACAAGCAAAATATTGTTATAACCAAAAGAGGGCGCTGTCAAATTAAAATTTTCAAAAGAATCAATTCGTATAATATGGTATCAAAATGTGTATAAGAACTATATGTAATGATAAACATCCCCCAAATTCACATTTGTTAATTTATACCAAAACTATACTTGGGCTTTAAAGATCCCTAAGGCCTTAGAGGTTCAAAAGTTTGTGTTGTCACATTTTGTTCAGTGCAGCTGCTTGTCAGGCCAAAATCCAGTCGACCCCGGGTTTTCAAAGTTTATGTGCGCTCATGCATAGCAATAGCTATTATAGTAAGTCACTGGCGTAAAAACAAGTACTATTCTGAATGTTACAGTGTGTGGCTCAATGGTAGAGCGTCTGCCCCGTGTACGGAAGGTCATGGGTTCGATCCCCGGCCGAGTCATACCGGTACCAAAGGCTTATGAAAATGGGACCATTAATGCTTTCTTGCTAGGCGAAGTATGGAGAAGGGTAATGATAACTTTATGCCATGCAGGGCCCACTGGAAGAACAGCTTACAACCGAAAGTGGCTACCCTGGGTAAATAAGATATATTATTATTATTATTATTGTTATTATTATTATTACTACTACTACTACTACTATTATTATTATTATCATTATCATTATTATTATGATGTTCAAGAGATCTGCAATAAATAAACTTCGTTATCATACACAAAGAGATACAAGTGTGCATGAGAGGTGCAAGTGGGTGTATGTATTTTGGTCGCTCCTATCTGTGAGGTGGGATCGACTAGTCTGCAGGCACAGACCCTATATCATGTATATAGGGCGTTCGGTCTGTGCCTAATTTGATAAAAATATTAATTAACAAAAAGTTAATGTTCGACAATGTCGTTAATGCAATTGAAGTTAAACTAAGAAATAAAAAAAAGGAAGTATTTTGCTAATATTGTCATAATAATTATCTTCCTTTTTCAGAAAATTCAACAAAATACTGTTATTCTTTTGCTTGAGTATATCAATTAATATGCCTTTATTATTCTGCATGTATTTTGAAGAAAAAATAGTGTAAAAGTCTTATTATAGATTTTATATTGTTCTGAATGCGTTTTTCGCAATAGTGCATC
The DNA here is from genome assembly GCA_036244855.1 of Temnopleurus reevesii. Lineage (NCBI taxonomy): Eukaryota > Metazoa > Echinodermata > Echinoidea > Temnopleuroida > Temnopleuridae > Temnopleurus > Temnopleurus reevesii. The sequence goes on from BQKZ01000839.1 coordinate 1,538, forward strand.
ACAAATTCTGCCAAAGTGGCAAATAATTGTCATATTTTGCTCGATTTTTCACATTCTGTTCATTCATAATTCACTCTTGCCTTTAGGGGCTTTTCTACATAGTTAAACCATTTAAATTCGGGATTTTATTTTCATCCTGATCCCGAATCAAGTAAAGGAGAAATAAGATCATGTTGACAACTTTGTGATAATTTTCTCTCATGGTTTCCATGGGTTTTTGTTATTCATGTGCATTTCCCCAGTGATCACTCTTAATATGAATAAAAAAAAATCCGATGAAAAGACTGTGAGAATTTGAGCAAAATCGGACACTTCGTCTAAAATCTATGCATTTTGAAAATCACAGATATTTGACGATCACTGCCGCTCATGGGATCCATGCGATGAACAACATCGTTCAAATATGTGACGTCATGGTGGACAACTCCTTATAGTCACTTTGCATATATACTTTTGAAAAAATGAATCAACGTAATATTTAGAGTAAGGTTGCAATAACATGATTCTTCTCGAAATACATTCAGAATCGATAAATAAAGGCTATACCCCAATTGAAGAGAAGCATTTTGTTGATTTTTCCGAAAAAAGTAAACGTAAAAAGTTTGTATAAGGAGTGAATGAGGAGTTGTCGGACACGACGTCACCACAGACTCCGTCGATTTTGCCGATCGCAAGAATCCTACTCAACCAGTCAGCAGTATATAGGGATCGTCATATCTATGTGAGTTTGAAAATGTATAACTTTTGAACGGGTTGTTCGATTTCGCTCAGATCTTCACAGTTTGTTCATCTGATTTTTCTTCATTCAATGAGAGCACGATACTTCCAGGGGTTGGTTTTGCTCTAAATATTCCAGGGGTTGGCTTTCCTTTAAAATGTTCCAGACAACAACAAACAGTATCAGAACAATAGCCTACTCGAGTCACATCTTTCAATGATTGCTTAACATACCATTCAATCAGAAACTCGTCCAATGATTCGATCAACCAATTGGGAATATTAACGAATGAAAATCAGCTGAACAATAATAAAATTAAGTAAACAACCAATTATTGAGTTTGTTTGATAGATCATTCAAACGATCCATGTGATGAAAGCCCTTGTAAAACGTAAATACGAGAAATATTGCATATTAAGTTTATGATTTGCCTTCCGTGACATTGCAGCATGTTAGTAAAACACATAAAATTCAGGCTTAAATATGTCTATTTTTATGTTTTCATAAATCCAGCGAAATTCTTCGGAAGTTGCTTGGATTATGATATAGAGTAGGATCATATTTTCTTCCGGGTGAAACATCTCCTTTCCTCGTTACACTTCCTTCTTCAATAATGTAGCTCATCACCTTATCATAAGAACTGCAGCTCATATTTAAAAGGGAACCAAACTCTGGAATTATTTTGCAGCCAGTGAATGAAGAAAAATTGAATGAACAAAGATTTTATCTATTTATTTATTCATTCATTCATGTTTTATTTACAACAAATTGAAAAAAACAACAACAAAAGATTCAGTAATGAAACTGCTCTACCACGGAGCTCTCCACCTTTACAAATACATGTACATCTACAAACATTTTGAACAAAATATATCGGTCGACAAGTTATGAATGTCAAAATTCCTTATATTGCTGATCTCTGCAACTTTGACGAAATATGTGACGTAAACGTCAGATAACTCTTCATTCATTCTATAAGCCAACTACAATGGTTTTCTTTTCAGAAGAGTCAACAAAGTGTTGGAAATTAACCCGTGATCTAGGGTCTGTAACACAAAAGAGAAACGATTAATTGCACATTGATCGTATCTTTATGGTACACGTTTTGCCATAGACTTACGATTGATATTTATCGTAAGTTTAATTGCATATTTTATGCTACAACCCCCTAGTCCTACGGGGAATCTTTTGAGTATTGAAATATTATCACGCTGATCACTGTAGATGCAATATATTGTTAATCATAACAGTAGTGTATCTCTGTTCCCTTGTTCAGTTTCGTGTTATCATATTCTATGTTCCGTAGTTTTGTGTTTAAAGGGGAACCAACCCCTGGAATTGTCACACTCTCCTTGAATGAAGAAAAATCAGAAAAACAAACTGTGAAGATAGTAACAGAATCGGACAATCCGTTCAAAAGTTATGAACTTTCAAAATCACTGAGATATATGACAATCACTGCCGCTGATGGGGATCCGTGCGATCGGCAACGTCAGCCATGTCGACGGAATCTGTGACGTCATGTCGGACAACTCGATCCTCATTCACCTTGTGCATAGAACTGTAAACAATTGATTAATGTGATATTAAGAGTAAAGGTACAATATCATTCTTTTCAAAATACACGCAGAATCAATAAAGGTTCTCCTTGCCGGAAAGTCAACATTTTATCGACTTTTCCGTGAAAAAAAGGAGAAAAGTTGAAATTTGTATACAGGGTGAATGACGGGAGTTGTCCGACATGACAACACGAATTCCGTCGATGTTGCCGATCGCACGGATGCCCATCAGTGGGGGTGATTGGAACTGGTTGTACGTTTTTGCTAAAATTTTCACAATTTGTTCATCTGTTTTTCTCCATCCAGTGAAAGCACGATAGTTCTAAGAGTTGGTTCTACTTTAATTTTTGTTACTTCTATTATAATGTATTGCATGTTTTTATCGGTCGGCCTTCCATAAGGGCGCTTACTTTTTTGACTGGAGCTACCGTTAATCAGTTGGTATTTAGTCGAATTTCTTGATATGTTTTGTCTTGTAGAATTATTGTATGTGTTTTTATGAGGCATTTGATATAAATGAATTATGAACTGAACTGAAATTCGCTTCAGGATAGCACGCCGTTTTCAAATCTGCATTTTGTTGGGAAAGAATCATACTGAACGCGTATCCCAAAACATGTAACCGATTTCAGGAAATTTCATACATAAAGTGAATAGGCGGGTTTACTTATATATTCAAATGTTTTTGCCACTGAACGTAGTTACGTGGTATTCCTTAAACCGTTTGCTAACAATAGGACTACAATGCTTGGAATCCAGTTTGCATACATTACTTGTTGCTATGTCGGGCAAGCCGCGGGCAAGCTTTAGGGTTGTCAAGAACAAGCTTTGTGTTAAAGGTATGCATAAAATTTACATCTATTAGTAAACCCGTCTATTGGGAGTTGTCTGCTAGTCTGTCAAAAGATTCTGCAAAAGTTGCCAACAGAATGAACCTATCGGGCGACATGATTCAAAGTTTGAAAATCTTTTGATCGGATGGTCAGATTTTGCTTACATTTTCACAGTTTGTTAATCTCTCTTATCTCTAGTCGGTTTCCCTTTAATATACAGCATTGGCTATCAGTTATCTTACCACGTGCCTTTAATATTGTAACATGAAATAAATGGTGAATATTTGAAAACTATTTTGTGTACTTTACATCTCGATTTATCGGATGCTTAACGCTGACTTGAGAGTTTACTACCAACGGAACATGCATCACCCAACGAAGTACACAAGTAGTATAGGGGATGACCTTGGGATGATGACGTCATCTACATGATCTTTATGATTATGTAAAGAAATGTACAAGGAGACGTTAGAGTCTCACTCTCATATAATAATAATAGGGGTACTTTTAATGCGAGAGATTCCACATGAATAATGTGCTCAAGGCGCATGTAATCTTGATTCATATGTGCCCATGTTGAGTTGGTGTTTTATTCAATAATGTGTAAAAATCGGTTGCGCCTAAAAGAAGTTACCCTTTAAAAAAAATTGTACCACGTTCTGAATGCTTTACGGTAAAACAAAATGATGTAGCTTTTGCGATACATATGGCAATAATCATCATAACTCATTGAATTATGAAGTTCTGATAGTCCAAGTGGAAAACAACAAAATAATCTATGAGCATGTGCAAAAGTATGTGAACCCCATGCTAAAATGATACTGTGATAATAATAATAATAATGGTGGCTACTTGTATAGCGCACATTTCCACATTATTTTGTGCTCATGGTGCTTTAAGATTTTCACTAACCAAACGTGTGGTAACATCCGCTGAATTAATGATACAGGAGGTCAAGTTCTGTACTCATGCATACCAATAATTCTCCCCATCAACTATTGTAAATTCGAGAACGATGAGGGCGTCAACAATTTTTAGAGAAAAAAATTATGTGGAACCGGGACAATCACTTCCGTTTCCGGTTCTGCTCGCGTGTATTTGTATGGGACTTTGTTTCGCCGACTTCATAGCATTGTTTTAAATGCTCATAATTTTTTTTCAGCTGCAGTTTGTTTTTACTTCACATGTTACGTTTTATCATATTATGGGTTTTTTCTGTGAGGCAGCAGAAGTGCACATCGGACGATGCGAAAAAGGAGAAAAATTGACAAATATGCATGGATGAGAGCTGTGACCTATGTGCATGTATCACATGTACCGGAAGTATGCCTCTCGGCTCCAGAGGTTAGATACTGGAGGTATCGATCCATATCACTTGGTATCGCCTATAGTCGGTGGGGAGAATTATTAAATGAGTTGCCAGAATATTTTACCACTATCTGGATGGCATCCACACTTCCTTGGCAAATATTGTACACGCATGCCAAACCTACCCAAAGACCTTTTCGACTATTCAATGAAAATCAATGACTTGTCAGAAAATTATGCTTTGTCTGGAGCCTGTAACATACATGTAAATGAGATATAGTACGATAAATTGAAAATCAATTGTATCTCTATGGTACACGTTTTGCCATAGACTTAGATACGATTAATATTTATTGTAAGTTTAATTGCACCTTTTATGTTACAGGCCTCTGAACTGATAAAATCGCTTCTAAAACTCGATTTTCACATTCTGTTCATCCCATTTCATCATTCACTCTTGCCTTTAGGATATTCTCTACATATTTCAACCATTCAAATTCGCTCGTCAGAGATGAAACATAGATGTGACATAACAGATCACAGTTGCGCGTTGAAATGAAATAGAAACGTATATAATAACGAAAGAGTGACAACATCATGGTTTATGTTTTATATGTAGAATTAGCTTGTGAACCTAATCCATATCAAACTTACAAACAATTGCAACAATCGGATTGCAGGATAACAGAGAATGACCACACAATATCATGAATATCATAAGGGATAAATCCAAATATTGTAGACATTTAATAATTACGCACATGATGAATCGAAAATTTGAGTTTACACTATCATTCTGAATTACGAACAAACAAGGTTTAATTTTCGCATTATGTATTACCAAGATTGTGAAAACCTGCATTTTACGTATACATGAGGTTTGTTTTTTTCCGCTAAAAGTGCAAAATTAAACCTTTCTATACCAATTATTCACGCAATATAATGTATATGCGCTTTCACATTAGTAGGTGCATCATTGAACCCTCAAATATTTATAGCTTAACATTTTCTCGGACTGTTCTGATAGTGATTTAGTCGTTATCATAGTTGGAGACATGAAACTGACACATTTAAAGGGCACCTGTCACAGCAAAGCTGGCCTCGATGATAAACTTCAGGGGGAAACACAGTTACCCTCATCCCAATCCTTAATCCATGTTTTTAGTCACTGTTTGACGTGTTTTGGAATACCGTCAGAAGAGACGTCTTTCAAATGACACCATTTGAAAGGTCATCTTCCGAATGTGAAATGCTCACCAGATGGTGTTTTTAGATTTATATTTATGCATTTGAAATAAATACAAATCAGGGGCCTGTAACATAAAACATGCAATTAAACTTACGATAAATATTAATTGCAAGTCTATGGCAAAGTGTGTACCAGAGAGATGCAATTAATGGCAAAATTTATTGTATCTCTTTATGTCACAGGCCCCAGATGTGAACTCAATAAAAGCCATAGCAATATCAGCCATGACGTGCGTCTAAATTTGTCGTTTGGATTGAGTAAGCAAAATGTTGCAATTTCCAGCAATACAGGCAAACCTATTGGAGTGTGTAAATAATGTTTTTCCACAGCCCCCGCTGTGGCAACCCGTAGTTCAGATTCTAAACGATATTTAGAGCGATATATCTTCCCGATCCGATCACTTTTCTCTCCATTGCTGCTAGACCGAAAGAGGGTGCTACCCCGAGAATTCACGGGCGAGGAAAAAAAAATCTAAAATTCTTGCGGTCTGTATTATACAAAGATATGATCACGCCATCTATCGGTCGTGCTCGTATACCACTGGGTTTCAGAGCAATTATGAAACCATTCAGAATCTAAAATCATATTGTTCTGCGGTCCTTGTGTTGTACATAATTGAAAAAAAAACTGGTATTAAAATTTGCAGCAGAATGTTTTATAGAACAAAAGTGTAGGAAAAAAGGGTTCTCGACAATGTTTTGCTGAATGAATTTTGAATCTTTTTATCCAGTTGGATATTAAATTTCAATCTAATCCGCTCATTTTTGTTGCTCCTGCAATTTTCTAGTATTGTGCATGATTCAATGATAAAAATAATACATTTTTTTTTTACAGTGGATCTATTTACTTCATACGTTGTTTTTGTTGCTTTTTAAAGCAGATCTATGTTTCTCCATCCTGTTATTTTTTTTTTTTTTGCTCTGTAAGCGCATAAGGACCTGCCATGGATTTGTGTTATGCGCTATATCAAAACTGAATATTATTATTATTATTATTATTATTATTATTATTATATATTATGAATATCCCTGGCCAAAGACGGACTCACACGTTTGCTTTTTAGCCTGCGTTGCCCCAGCGTTTTTTTAAATTAAAAAAAAAACACGCTCACCGAGTGCACAGTATATGTTGATCAGACGGTGGACTAGCTGACGTTTGACTTGCGCTCAAGGAGCGTACCTCGAACGTCAGTCCAACGTATGAGCTGCGTCCTTGTGCGTCCAAGGAGCGTTTTCAATTGTAAAAAAAAAAACGCTGGGCCCACGCAGGCTAAAAATGCAAAGGTGTGAGTCGGTCTTTATAGGCCTGGGGCCGATTGCTCGAAATGGTCTTAGCTATCCTCTTCTTGCTAAGACGTCTTGACTTCTTGTGCCAGCCTCGTAACCTAGACACTAAGGTCGATACGACTATTTTAAGAGGGTGGCACAATAGCTTAAGAGGATAGATAATAGGACTATTTCGTGCAATTGGCACTTGATTATCTCACGGTCTATTAAGATGATCCATAATGACAAGGGCAAAATAGATAGGAAATGAGGGAATTATTACGCTTCCGCTTCGTCCCTGTTACGCAACGAGCAGCTTCACACTTTGAATCATTAACCCTGAGATAAACTTGCCTTGAAATCATTGTCACTTTCAGCTGTTCAAACGGTAGAAATTAGTATTAGAGTTGCATGACTTCCGTATAATATGACAGCGTGTATAGATCTACGATGAACAGAAATGCGTTTAAACGCATAGATCAGTATTGGGAGAGATGGCGCTTCAGATAACTACTTAGTGAGCTGCAGTTAAAATGCAGCTTTTCAATCATAGCAAATTTGAACCTGTTAATAGTTCAATTGAATAAAATTGAGCTAGAAATGGCTTATATAATTTATTATCGCGAAACAAAAAAATGACGACACGTATCTCTCTCCCCAACACAACATCGCCTCACGTGCATAATGAAAAATAACATGACAGAAGTTAAATTCGAAAAAAAGTAGAATTTAGGGTTTGCACCCTTTTTAATAATCTCCTTGACAACCCGTTGTATTTGACGGTTCATTGAGATCAGTAGAGAAAGAGCGAAAATATGCAAATTCACTATAATTTTACTCAAATTTCACTGCTTCAAACAATAACCCAATCTAGAATGAGAAGTGACAACACAGGTAAATATATTCGCATTTTGACTCGGCCTCAATGTATCATAATCGCTCGCTTCCTTTCATTACGTAAAGTGTCTAAGGATCACAGCTTTGTCTGAGAGATGAATTCAAAGGCATGCATGTTAGTGACCCGTAAGGGGATTTTCTCATTAGTCATGATGGGGGACATACCCGTACCCGTCATGCTACTACCAGTGGGTGAAGAAAAAATAAAATTAACTAATTATCCGTTATAAAGTTATGAATTCTCAAAGTGTCAATGATTTCATGATCACCAGCGCTGATTGGGATCCGTGAGATCGGCAACTATTGACAACATTTGCAACTATTTGTTAATATTTGTTAAGCAACTCCTGCATTCACTCTCTATACCAAAATTTCAAATTTTCTCTTTTTTTTCCAAAAAAGTCAACAACATGTTCCTCTTGAGTATAAGATATTGAACCTTTATTCTAAACTTGGCATGAGCCTTATTTTTTAATGAATACGTCACATATTCTGCCAAGGTTGCCGATCTCAAGGATTAGCGGCACGGGATCATGATTTTGTTGAAACTTTGAAAATTCATAACTTCTGAAATGATCGTCAGATTTTGTTCAAATTTTCACAGATGATTCATCTTATAATTCTCCATTCATTGAGAGCACAATAATACTTGGGGTGGGTTCTCGTTTAAGGGAAGCAAGCGATCATACATCTATATTCGACTGATATAAAGTTATTAATAGCGATCTCAGGGTGTAACAATTTTTTTTATCGGTAAGATTTTTGCAACTCCCGCCTCCTCCCAAAAATAAAGAAAGGAAATATGAAAACAGGAGGGATAAAACCTTTTTTAATATACCATTTTTACCTTAATGCCTGGTGACCCCCTACCTTCGAAATGTAGCATACATTTTCGGGGTGGTATTAGTTGTTGGTTTAAACATGAACAGTCGTAAAATATAATGGGTTAAATGTATAAGAAAACCCAAATAAAATGGGTGCTTCATGCTTTTGAGATGTGAAATATCTTCACGGTACATGAGTAAGTGCATATAATCCCCAAATTTCAGTCACATTCCAAAAGATTAATTTACAAAATTGACCCATGATTAATATCTGATTCATTCGTAGTTGAGTGACAAGTTTACCTGTTCTGTCAATTTAAGCCCTGGTCACATCGGGCCCCGG
>BQKZ01000839.1:20821-61394 GCA_036244855.1 Temnopleurus reevesii
TTAAACTAAACAGGAAAAACTGGGCCAGGTCGACAAAGAGATATAAAGATGGACAAAAAGAAAGATGAAAAATGATAGATAGATGCCATGGGTACATTTGTATAGAAATATAAAGGGTGTATGTGTGTGTGTGTGTGTGTGTGTGTGTGTGTGTGAGAGAGAGAGGGAGAGAGAGAGAGAGAGAGAGAGAGAGAGAGAGGGGGGGGGGGGGGGGGAGAAAGAAAGTATTCCAGACCTATAACGCCAACTAATCTTACTTGTGCCCCTTACTAGAAAATTCACGTCAAATTTTCGTTTTGATTTGCCCCCCCCCCCCTTGAGTCCCTTGGCAAGACTATAAAACAATAACAATAAAAAAAAAAAGAGTGGACATCGTCCTGTATTAAGACTTATTTAATTTGTTAAAGGAAAAATATTTAAAAAAAATCATAATCGATGCTATCCCTTCAAAAGGATATATATAATCGTAAATATTGCAGTAGCTAGGAAAAACACATTTAAATGTACCTCCTTGATCGGGGAATATGGTGTGCGTATATGGTAGTGGACTTTAAAGCAGCTTATTTTAAACTTCTATGAACAAGCCAGTATAGCTGATCTTTTGATAAAAAATAAAAGTGATATTGGCAAAGAAACGTTTTATCTTTAATGCAGGCTCGTTAATGAATAATTTTGCAGATAACCTGTATTTTCACACATATGTCGACAGCAGAAATTGACCTTCACAGAAAAGAGGCAACAAAGCTTTGTATCTATGAGTTGACAGGGCCCACTTCCCCTATCTTCTCTTCCTCTCATTTCTCTCTCATGGCCTCATCATCTCTCTCTCACCCCCCCCCCCCCCCCTTCTCTCTCTCTTTCTCTCTCTCCTCCCCTCCATTAATCTCTCCTCCCCCCTCTGTCTGTATCTCTCTCTGTGTCCACCTCACTCTCTCTCCCTTTCTCTCTCTCTTTCTGTCTCTGTCTCTCTCTCTCTCTCTCTCTTCTTCCCTTCCACCCATCTTCCCCCGATGTTGTGTTTTTCTTTCTCTCGTCCCCCATCCATCTCCCCATGTCCCGCCTCTCTCTCTCTCTCTCTCTCTCTCTCTATCTCTCTCTTTCTATCTTACTTTCTCTCTCCCCCTCTTTCTTCGATCTCTCTTTCTCTCTCCATCCCTTCCATCAATCTCTCTTCCCCACACTCTGCCTCTCTCTCTCTCCTTCTATCTCTCCACTCATTCCAACCGTACCATCACTCTTTCTTTCCATTTAATCTCTCCTTCTTACTATTTAATTTCCCCTGTATTTCCCACATTCCCCTAATAACCCATTTGTACCCCGAGTGAAGGTTTTGTCACATGTAATGACCTTAATGGTTAAGATCTGTCAGACTTAAACAAGGAAAATCAAATAGAATTGTTCCTGGCGATCCCACGCACAGGAAAGGAAATTTTCCTCTGAACAAAAATAAGAAAATTTGTTTGAGAATTAAAGGGCTTTGTCGTCGCTCAGATGGTTTCAAGAGCCCCTGCTCTGGCCGATGAAACAACAACAACAAAAAACATACTAACAATTATTTGTCTGAAAATAGAGGGTTGTTTTGTCCCCCAATATTTCAAGAGATATTGCTGTGCTTAGTAAAATAACAGAAATAAATAACGTTTCAAAGAAGCAAACAAATATAGAAATAAAACAGACAAGAAAAAAAATATTCCTGAATTGAGTTCACCACTTTAGAGCACCACCGCCCTATATTCTTATGAAATCATTTTTATCAATTTCAACTCTGTGAGACTGCAATTTATGTTGATGTTAATTCGAAATGATTCGATACTGAACATGAGAAAAATATTCATAAGATGAGGTCCAACATGTGTTTTACACTTATATTTATATATTTGAAGATCTCATGGCCACACGGCCTCTATAGTCTATTTGTTTACTACCCTACCCATGTGCAAAGTGTTATGCACATATTTATCATCCTCACCTTAAAAGCTGCTGCTATTGTACCAGCGACTGCACCCTTAAGGATGCAAAATTGCACCCTTCTTTCTTAGCGTATAACTAATTCTTACTAGAAGATAACATATCATTAGGACAAAGGTGAAGCATTTGTGTGGTAGTGTTTTCTAATAAATTCAGAAATCTTTGGATTTAGCTCTCCTAAATGAATGCAATAGAAGAAAAAAGTAGGGTATACAATTGCATGTTGGCATGTGTCTAGACTTGGCATATACCTCAAAGGACAAGGGCTTACACAAAAACAAAAATATTTAACCAAATCCTGAATGCAATTATGCCTCAATAAAAAAGAAATATGACAACAATTCCAATGTCATCCATTTTATTGCCATATCTTATCAATTGGCACCTGATACAACCATAATATACAAACACAATCATTATTAATTCCAAGCAAATCAACCTTGTACATAATTCTATGGACCTGTATGACGCCTATATAATTGCATGAAAGAAAAATCATAATCAGTACAATATGATTTGTGACACATGTGCCAATAAAACTGTTTAACACTGAAATACAACTACATTATTTTCACATGACAATAAAATATGTCACAATCATCGAATATATTGTTTTGGATTTAGATGAGTCGAATATATTGTCCATTCACGGATTTTGATAACCCCTTCTGCAGTGTACTTGACAAAAAAGGAGGAAAAAGATTTATGCTGGCAGGTGACTGTGCCCTAAGATATCCGAGCTCTGATTCCATGTTAACTTTATCATAAGATTAGTTGGAAATTGAATTTCTATAATTGTGAAAATATAAAGATTTGTTTTAAAGCAAATAATGAAGCGATAAATTTGTATTCGAATTCCTGGCAAAAAATATAAAAAATGTGAAATGATCATTTTTTAAAATAAAACAATCTTTACCAGAACATGTCTATCATAGGCAATACAAAAGGCTACATAAAAAAATGTACAATCAGTTGAATTCATGGTGATAAATAATAAGTTGAATTTACAGCTGTTTCAAAGAGACCTAAATCAATAAAGTATCCAATATTTACATCTTATTAAATATTACCAATATAAACCTTCATGATATTCCACAAATATATATCTGAACATTATTAAACATTTTATTACAAAGGCTTCATTATCATAAAAAGCTCATCATACACAAGAATGAATTCAATGTTTCAGTAACAACAATGATAAGCATGTTTGAATATCGTCTTCACAAATTCTTGGCTTGATTTATTCATGAGCAAAGATTTGAAAATGAGCTATATGGATCATTTGTCAGACAAGTATATCAATCTATTACAGAAAACCAATTGATAGAGAGAACAATTTACACAAACTTCCTATATTTTTATCTGACATTACATAATGGATTTCCTGATAGTGATGAAAACATGTACAGGTGTACTTCACCAGAGTTTGCAAATGTGACTTTTACTTATTTATCATTTTGCTTACAAAAGACACATGTATGAAAGATACTTGAAATCAACTTTAACAGCTTGTGCATCATAAGTTGTATTAATTGTTTAATATGTAAACACAACATCAATCAACATAAATAATGTGGGAAAAATTAATATCTATTTCACAATCTACTATGATCAAATAGGAGATTTATACTATTGCAAAAAGTGTTAACTAGCTTTGCAAAGGTAATTGTGAATACACAAGTAAAATGTGCTCAAAATACCGAGTAACTTGATTTTGGTCACACTGGAAAAGTAACCACAAATTTTCTAGTTGACCACAGCAAATTGTGAGATAATCTCATGGAATTAGATGTAAAGGTAATTTAATTAGACTTTTCTACGATTTTACCAAGATGTTTTAGTGATTCTGATACATCCAATCATTAATATGAGGGACAAAAGATGAAACCTGTTTAGGAGTTGTTTTTAAATTACTTCAGAGCAAAAATATACTTCTTTCTTCAAATGAAATAAAATATTTTGGCATTTGTCATACTAGAAAAAAAAATTACTGACACTCCATGAGTATACAACAAAACAAAAAATATATTACTCTGCTTCAAATACAATACATTCAACAACATGATATTATCATAGAAACATATTAAGGTTATAGTTTAAAGCTTCTCTGGACATCCAACATCATAAATTACAAGAAAATTATTTCAAATATGTCATAGAGAATTACAAAATTGCGAATGAAAAAAAGTTTTGTACAAAAGCCAATTTACAATGCGTTTTTTTTTCTTCGATAAAAAGACATTCAAACATTAATCAAGGCAAGACATTGAAATTTTCTTTATCAAAATAAGAAACAAAGCAAAGGTGCTTCATTAAGGAAGTCACTAAAAATTGAGTTTGAGTGCGTATGACACATAATAGTACTTTCCCATTACAAATGAAACATCCACTAAGAACATACTGACAAAGAAACTGGAAAAATTTAATAACTATCATTCAATCCTACACTTGGGCTCTGACAATAAAAGGCAGAAAATATTCTTAAAGCAGATGTGCTTTAATCATTTTCTTTCTATTTTGCATTCAAGTAGAGAAGGAAATTATTCCTTTATTCCTTTAGCAATCGTGCACAAACGAATGATATGTTATTCATTTTCCTTATCTTTTCACCTGTCATGTTCAAAGTGGTAAGTATATACAATTAATCTGAAGCACAAAAACACAAGCTTTACTATGTATAAACATCCTACATATTTAGCACAATTCTTTTTTCAAATTTCACCTAAACAAAATTACGAATCTGGTTTTTTACTTTATTATTTAAAATAAATAGCACAGTTTAAATATTTCTGAATTATATATTTCTGAATTATGAGTCAAGAATGAACCAGTGGAGTACATCTGCTTATCAGGGTATTTTTTAAAACTCTATTCTGATATATGAACTGAATTGCGCTCAACCCTCAACTAGTCTTTCATACATTATCTGGCAAGGTTCAAACTATATGGAAAATCCCATAAATCGTTTTCTTTTTAATTGTATGTTTGACACATTTTACTCCTATTCTCATTCTCTTTGAATTATTATCAATTAAGAGGATTACAACTAGTTTGTACACAAATCAGATAGGTACGACTAAACAATGTTTGCTGTATTTGTTTTCAAGAGTTGCAATATGTGGAAATAGTGAAAACACCACTGTACCTCTCTTCAAGATTGTTTATGTTGATTTTCCTGAGTAATGTAAAGTTTAACTTTTCTTTATATATGCTGGATCTGTGGTATCGAATATACAAGAGTCAAACCAAATTGCTATCATAACCTATTTTGCTGGATATTTCAAGTTAAGTTTTCAAGCACAGCACAAAGAAAAGTGTAGCTGTACATAGTGTTCAGTAGACCTCTTGTGTTTACGCTTCTGAGGGTTGTCTTCATTGGTCACTTTTATTGCCAAGCTTCTGAGGGTCAACGAGGCAAGGTTCAGTTCAAGAAGGTCTTCATTAGACTTATTTCGCTGAGTTTCCGACTTAGTAGGGCAATACAAAGTCTTTACTTGACATATTTCGTTGAGTTTCTTAGGTTGCATAAAGACTACAAAGTCTTCACAAGACCAGTTCATTGAATTTCTCACTCTGTAGGACTATACAAAGTCTTCATTAGACCCGTTTTCCCATGGTTGTAGAAGGACTGTACACAGTCTCCTCTAGAAATATTTCTGCTGCGTTTTTGACACTTTTACGAGACAAGTTTCCATCAAATTCTTCGCCATACCTGTTTTGTAGAGTTTCTGGGGTTGTAAGACTATACATAGCCTTTTCTAGACTTGTTTCGGTGATGGTCGTACAGGGCTAGGTGTAGCTATGCGTATATTTAGTTACATCTGTTTGAGGCGAGTCTCTAACAGCCATATGAGCAAAGTCCAGCTATACATAGTCTCCAATAAAAGACTTTTTTTTAGTTTACAAGGGTCCTACGGAATACCATGAAGCAATGCCTTGCTTCCGTGAGACCTGCTTCAGTGAGTCTTTGAGTTCGTAAGAGGCAAAATCCCGCTAAACATAGTCATCACTGGACCTATTTCGGTTCAATTTCTGAGGGTCGTACGACGCAAGGTTTGTAAAATCTTGGAAGACATCTTGGAAGGTTTCGTCGTTGGGATTTCCGAGCTCAGAGTCTTTCATTTCTTCATTGAGCTTGGAAAGGCGAAGCCTACAGAGTCAAGGAAATAGAAAAGTATGAGATAAATATCATTATGAAAATCGCAGAACAAGGTATTACCATATTCACCAACATAATTTTTACGCCATTATCTCTCAGTTTCTCAAAAGGTGAAGTGTAAATGTTTATACAGCGCTATAACCAGTCTGCTTGAGCACTCTGCACATTGGATATGTGCATTCTATAAATTGCTGGTATTTTTATTAGGATCACTATCATTCAGATTAGTATTTGGGTCATCATTCTTACATTTTTTCCCCAGCTGGACTAACTTTCAATGTAGGAGTTATCCTGAGCCTTATCCAGCTAGGGCATTCATTTCAGAATGGCGAAAGGCCATTATACAATAGCCACTACCAACCAAACTTATAAGAAGTCTTTCTTACATGATTTTTAATTTCAATTGAATAATATTGAAACCAAATTTTGCATAAGATTTTCTTCTAGAAATTTAATGATTTCTGATAATGTATAAAAAATAATAATCAAATTGAATTTATGAGAGCTTTGTTGCAAATACCACTGACAGAAAAAGTTTTGATAATCAAAGATAGCTTAATATCCTCTCTAATAACCATGGAGGTATACTTACAAAGTAACAATATCTGCATTCGTTGACGTGATTGCAATCTGGAGAGGATTCTGTGATGAGAAAATATAGAGGAAAATTATGTTTCATTAGAGAGCTTTATAGTGTATCCAATGAATATCTGTAGCCACAACTAATATTAATAATAATAATACACAAAATTTATAAAGTACTTGAGAAGAAGTATTTCTATGTGCTCTGTCCATTATTAACTGGCTATAGCATGGCTACCATTTGGCGCTCACTGCATTCAAGGAATTTTTTCCTATCGATACCCATTCACCTCACCTGGGTTGAGTGCAGCACAAATAATTATACATACGCAGAGCCATCTCTTGATGGGACAAACAAGAAGAGAATGTTGTATTACAGTATTTGAGTTTTTTGTGATATTGTGATTACAGGTGCCACGTTGCTACGCAACTAATCTCGCAGCAGACAGTGTGGAACGTAGTGTAGTTACGATTGGGAGATTGAGAATGGATTACCCCAATAGGTATGGGCGTTCAATCTCCCGCAAAACATTGGAAAGCCTGTGATATTACTGTACACATGCTACCGTATGTGAAGCTTGGGAAGCAACATGGTACCTGTATAAAGGTTGGCTAAATTCTGTAAAACAGGGGCTATGCTGGCCTATCAACCCACATAACAGAAAAAGAGGAATGATTTGCTAAAAAAAAAAGAGGAAAGAAACCAGGTTTTCTATAGGAATGTGTAGTAGAATTATCAAGAAAAATAGGAATACTCTATTGAAATGGCATTGAAACTCCCTCAAAATAGTCAAAAATTCATATTCTTTCCTCACGATTCCAACTGGTTGGGAGGTTTGGCTATGGTCTTACCTGTCCGTCACGATCTTGGGCCTTCTGATCAGCCCCTCTCTTCAAACACAAACACACCAGCCTGTCATATGAAAAGAAAAATCAATACTTGGTCACTTCATTACACAACAGCTACTGATAACTGCATCATGATGTTTATCTGTTATGTATTCTCCTACTTTTTCTAAAATCTACATATACTTAGGCATGAATTAAATTAATCATCACGAAAAGTTGCATCTAATGAAATATTATTCATGAAACCTCTGCCAAACGTCCGGTTTTATTGTACTATTTTTCTTGTTGCGGGCAAGACACAATTATCCTTCCAGATTCTCCATCCTTCCTTTACCCCTTCATTCCTATTTCTCCCTACTTTCTCTCTGTTCCTCTCCCTCCCCCCACAGTACCTTCCTCTATTCTCTTACCCAGTGTTTCCCAACATAGTGGCAAGATGAAGTATCGTTCTACCATTTGCATCAGGCAAGTTCACTTTGGCACCGTTAAGGAGTAAGAATTCTATTGATGTTAGACTTCCCTGCACAAGAGAAAGGAAAAAGTGAATTCTTACAGTATATCATATCTGAAAAGTTTTTCCCCAAGGTTACGGTTATATCAAAATGAACATTACAGTGACAAACAAAATAACATTCTTTAGATTTTCTGGCTCCGTGTTTTTTTTATAGTTGTGATTAAACCAATCTTAACACATGCACTTGACCTGATATTTATTATTGCATTTGATGCTTGCAGTTGCAATTTCCATTATATTTCACATTCATGTTTGACATTTTGCTCTTGTATTTGCGGATGAAATAATATGACATTTGATGTTATTTTTACATTTGAAAAACCTAAATGGGAAAATGTAATAAAATGATATAATAATTATGTATTATAATGAAAGATATATGAGCTTATCTTGAAAGTTGTATAAAAAATAAATAAATAGAGGATTAAAATTT
This sequence comes from Temnopleurus reevesii, assembly GCA_036244855.1. Lineage (NCBI taxonomy): Eukaryota > Metazoa > Echinodermata > Echinoidea > Temnopleuroida > Temnopleuridae > Temnopleurus > Temnopleurus reevesii. The sequence continues at coordinate 29,330 of BQKZ01000839.1, forward strand.
GATTAATTACTCAAATATTACCCAATTCAACAAGCTAGATTGATCATGTAATCGATAAAGATATAAGAACAAAAAGTATATAGAGTACATTATACATAATGGCCTGTATTCCGATGGCCTGCATGATTTAACTTAACCCAGGTCAAAGTCATTGTCAATTAGAACATTGGTTTAACTTTTGATTACCCAGGGTCTTAATAACAATTACTCGGGCTAAGTTAAACCTTGCAAACGGAATACGGGCCAATAAGTTTTTAGATGGGAAGTATACTAACCAATGAGACTGCTTTGTGTAATGCTGTTCTCATATCATCCTCATTATCAGGACGGTTGATATCAGCTGCATGTGCTATTCCAATCATCATTACTTGCTCACTGTTATTGCACGCACCCTGGGGGAAAAAAATAGGATGTAAAGGATGAAAATCAAGATTCATTTCAGCTGCGTGAGCTGCATACTGTATTTCACTAATCATGAACTACTAAATGTCACTCCATGCCTCCCTGGAAATTCAAAAAAATTAATAAATGAAGATATAAAGAGGAAAACTCACGCTTTATTTGGTACTTTAGTGACTACTTATGATATCGCTGTAACATTTTTCATATCCCATGTCATATTTAAGAAGTATATATTTGAAAATCCAGTTATTAAATTTCGATTGTGTTTTATTCCAATGAAAGATCCACTTTTCAAAATTCCTGTTGAAGATCATTTGTTAATCTATTTATTGGAAACCGTTCACAAAAAAAGAATCGTTTGCAGCAAAATGGCTGAATTTCAGATATCATTTACAGTTTAAATGCATATATAAATCACAATTGGTTTACACTATTTAAAATAAATAAATAATCATTGCAAACAATAATATTACGAGAATTTAAATCAGATATAAATGTATGGTAGCTTAGAAATTAAACTTGTAATCATTTTGATGGAATACATGTCAAGCTTACCAGATAAAGAAGCTCTTGAGCTGTGATGGGATCACCCTCTAAAGGTGACGTGGGTACCTCTAGTTCCCCTTCTGAGCTGTCACTGGTTACAAGACCTACATGAAGACACAGATCAACAATTTATAAGAGTAGTTGGAATGAATATCTAACCCCACACACCTGTACATATGCTCAATTCCAGAGTTAAAAACTGAGATGGTTCTCTAAAAATTGATGATTTCATGACTGGATTTTTTAGAATGAGAATTCTCAACATCATGTTGCATAAAAATCTTCAACTACTGGAGCTGATTATTGTGATGTTGTGAACAGGATGAAAAATAGTTGTGAAGATGAAGGTGGTGGTAATTTGCTTGATTCTGATAATGGCAATAGACAAGGATAGAGGGGTGGAGGGAGGGAGGGAGAAGGAGGAAGAGAAAGAAGAAGATGGAAAGAAGGAGGTAGGAAGAAGGATGGTAAGAGGTGATACCATGATAATGATGATAAAGGAAGTGGTGTTGATGATGAGTAAGTGTTAAGGAGGAAGAAGGAGGAGGAGGGAGGAGGCGGAGATGGTGGAGGAGGAGGAGGAAGAGGGAGGATAATGAGGAATGCAGAAGGAAGAAGGGGCAGGAGGAGGAGAGGGGAGGGAAGGAGAGGAATCATAGGGAGGAAAAGGGATATCAAGTGGAGGTGGAGGAGGAAGAGAAGAAGAAGGCTAGGAGCAGAAAGACGACGATAAAGTGAAATAGGAGGAGGAGAAAAAGGAGAAGTGGGAGGGGAAGAAAGGATGTAAGGACGAGGAGCGGATGTGGAATGACGCAGATTCTTACCTTCCTCTTCATGACTATCGGGTGATATCTTGTCTGTACTACCTCCAAGACCACTATCACTTGACACTCCTACTGAAAAACAAAAAAAAAATCTAATCTAATTTCAGGATATAATCTTCATAACAGATCATATTTATCTTTACAAAAGCAATAACAAACAACGCATTGACAATATTGACGAAGAACTGAAGCAGCTACTATGGGTAAATAACACACATTAATATCATTATTTTTTTCATTATCATTATTATTATTATTATTATTATTATTATTATTATTAAAATCATTATGGCAAAAAAAAATCAATAATTCTAAACCATCATGCATAAAAATTCTTCGTAACCTTAGTAAGGACCTACCAAGCTCAATTGTAGCAAATGTCATTTATTTAGGAAGTACATGCAAGCACCAAATTTCTATAAGAACATGTCCCATCAATTCTATTGACAATGGTGACGTTGAAGCTGTACATTGTGAGATATCTTTTTAACTATTACTTACTTGATCACTCCCTTTAAGCAAACCATATAACTGACTAAATATCACTCAAACCATACCTTTGCTGCTGATGCCATTCCGCACATCACCATTCTCCTCCTCATCCCCCAGTGCCCCATCACTACTCCTGCTTCCGACAGACATCTTGTCTGCTGATGCTAGCTGACTCTGGCTCGATCTCTTTCCTCGTTTCGTCCGTCTCCTCTTGACGACGGGCTTGGTCAACCTTTTGGCAAGGAATTGATGGTGGACGTACTTGGCTTTGATCCAACTCTCACGAACATTACTAAAAAGAAAAGAAATTACGTGTGAAATGTGCTGAATTGTTCATTGCATCAACCTGTTTACTTATTTAATTTACCAAATAAATTTTTACATTTATGTATCTTTAAGTGTTACATTTACTGCCATTTAAGGATGCTTTGTTGGCTATTGAAAATGGTGATGACAATGAAAGTGACAAAGATGGTAATAATATTGATGAATGATTATGATGACAGTGACTATAATGATGTTGCTAATGACACCAACACTATAGTGTTGATGAAAATGACCAAAGCTGCTTATGTCATTCATGATGATAATAATAACCAATAATGATTACGATGATGATGGTGATGATGGTAATACTGATGACAACAATTATACTGATAATGAGAGCATGTTTCTCACCTGTTACAACCAGGGGAAGGATGAACTAATGACAAGTCACTCACATCAGCTTCATATATTCTGTTCATGATGTTGTTTCCAAGCTTCAACATCACCTGGAAGATGAGAAAAACACATTCAGGTCAATGCAATAATCATGCAATGCAAGTTTCAAATCACAATTCAATTTCAATTACTGTTTTATAAGGACAAAAATCACATGACAATAATCAGATTACTGAATCAAATTCACAGCGTTAGTATTTTTCACATTTTCATTTGTATCACTCATTGTATATTCTAATTGTATACTTCGTAGATGTAGATCAGATGGATTTCTAAAAGTACTTAAATTTAGGAATTGGAAATCAATTACGAATGAACATAATTTTTCCAAAGTGTTTTCAATAAGAATTCATTATCCTCACCTGATATGTTTCCGGTTCCCATTGGTCGAGGAGTAACGATCTGACCTTTGATATATGAACACCAAGACTACGATGTACACCAGAGCACTCAATACACAGTGTGATACCTAGGTTGATACTGGCCCATTTAGGATCTGAAGAAAGGAGAAGGAAAAAAAAAAGATCACAGGGTTACGCAAGTAGGAGGGGACAAATATTTATTAATGCAGACATGCCAACCTAAAATCATAACCAGTCCCTCCTTTTTCTGCACCATTTTGCTTAAAATGCACATGATATATCTATAGAAGAATGTAATTAATACAAGACACCAAATCGAAATTGCATCGTCTGTCTTATGGGTTAACATTTCTAATGTAATATGAACTTTTTTGGCTGTTTGATTCCTGATCTTGTTATCCAAAATTTTGCACGTCCATTGATTTAAAATTGGCTTCTTTGAAACAATTTTGCTCTATTCCTATTGGTTTGGGCTGTTCTTTATCGGAATTCTGGTTTGATACATTTCACTATACTTTCATGTAAAAAAAAAATTAAAAGGTTCTGTGGACGTGCAAATTTTAGATCAGGATCAGGAACAAGATCAGGAATCAAACAGCCAAAAAATTTCATATTAGATTAGAAATGTTAACCCACAAGACAGGCGATGCATTGTCGATTGGCTTTACAATCGCAGTACTTGTCGTTGCCTGATGATCATGAATGACAGAGGATATCATTATCATCATAATCAAACCTTTTTCTGATCTAATAAGATACCCCATTATTATCATCATCATCATCATCATCATCATCATCATCATCATCATCATCATCATCACTATTCCCAGCATTTTAATATTTATATAATAAGTATAGAGAGTGTTCGTTAAGATTCTACAAACAAAAGCAAAGTAAAAATTTTCCTCACTATCAGCTTTACAATCGCAGCACTTGTCGTTTCCAGGCATGGCCATGATCTCGTCCCTGAAGCTATCCTTCTTGGATTCGTTGATCTGCTGCTGGGCATTGGCTGACGAAGACGAGTTGTCAAAGCTGCTCAAAACCTATCAAAAAAGAATAGAGAATAGACGTAGGGCATATAAATCAAAAGTCTCTGATGAATGTGAAACAAAAAAAACAAACGTCAAAATAAATCAGGCTTTGCACTGGTCTAGTGGTAGGGCACCTGTCAAGCAACTCTACCTCACTTTCTAGGTCCATAGGAGGTGTCTAAAATGTAGAATTAGGGATGGTGAAAGCACAGTTTTTGGATCCATACTTGAGATATTACATCATTATTATCGTCATCTACATTATCATCTTCATCATAAACATTGTATCATTATCATCATCATCATTATCATCATCATTATCATCATCATCATCATCATCATCATCACTATCATCATGCTCTTCATCACTATCAACATCATAGCTTCAGGGTTGTTGAACACTGAGTTGATACTTACTTGTAGCGCTTGGATCCTGGCGCGACGGATATTACCATTATCATCATCACCATCATCAGCATCATCATCATCTTCTTTATCACTATCTACATCATCTTCCTCCTCATCCTCATCATCATCATCATCATCATCATCATCATCATCATCATCATCATCATCATCATCATCATCATCTTCATCCTCCTCATCATCATCATCTTCTTCTTCTTCATCACTATCAACATCATCTTCCTCCTCATCTTCTTCATTATCATCATCAACATCATCATCCTATCTTTTCCTATCATTATTTACCTCACTGTCCAGGCCCACGGGAGGTGTCTTTGCGATAGGGCTGTTGAACGCTGAGTTGATACCGGCCTGCAGAGCTTGGATCCAGGCATGGCGAATATTATCATTATCAGCTTGAAGCACTATAGTTCTGAAAATGGCACAATACAAAAAACAGTTTACAACTAATATTCTAACAATGTAGTTCAACACTTATAAAAAAAAATGTATTCACCAGATTACGCGCTATATAAATAGCAGTTTATCATTATTATATTAATTAATTTGTGTTATTTTCATACATGCTGCTCTATCTTTGTGGGACTAGAATGTTAATTGATGGGCGTGTCAAATTACATTTTCTGATCTTTATTTACGTAATTTTTTTCTTCAGTTTACAGTTTTGAGCATTCTGTTTTGCTCAGTTTTGTAAATATTCATTACTAGAACCCAATAATATGCTCAAGAATCTTCATGATTATTAAGTTTATTTTTACTTTAATTAAAACGCATCAATACCAAATTGGATACAGAAGTGACAAGAAAAAGAGAAGCAGAGGAGGAGAATTGATTAGAATAATTGATATAACATATTCAACATTGCAAGGGAAAATTAAGAAGAAAATTCAACATTGCAAAGGAATTTAAGAAGAAAATTCAAAAGAGAAATTCTTAACAACGAATCTTGTAGAAAGGAAATAGGATGTAATTCTGCAACTCACTTGCCAGGTGAGACCACTTTGAAACAGAATCTTCCAGAGGTGTCACATTGCAAAGTCTAAGGTCCTCTGATGCTATGTTTATCTGACCCTGCAAAATAATACACCTGAAGCCTAGGGTCTGTCCTTACAAACTAAACCTCTACTGCTAAAGGGCCGCTACAGCTCCGCTCGGCCGGTGTGACCACAACCTAACATCATATCTTGTAAAAAGGGAATAGAACAGAATTTTGCAACTTACTTGCCAGGTGAGACCACTTCGAAACAGAATCTTCTATCTATCTCATCCAGAGGTTTCACATTGCACAGTCTGAGATCCTCTGACGCTATGCTTATTTGACCCTGAAAAATAACACAAAATAAAGTCACAAATAATATAGATTACTTCAAAACAAAGCCATCTGCCTTGATTACAATAGCATTGTTTTAATTATCATGAACAACCCCTTGGATACAATTTTCCTACCAAGTCGTGTTTAATAAAAGATGACAAAGACATCCCTAAACTCTGTTCTCATAGTTCCCCAAAAATGAATCTGATTTGATCTTTAAATAATGATTTACTTTAAGTGTGAACAATTCACAATATTTTCGTAAGCCTACCACAACAATCAATCTGCTCACAGTAAAGTACTGTGACCTATGAGAAACATCAAAGTGACGGTTACAGTAATAACATTTATACATTAATGTGAGTAGTGACATCATCAATAATAGCAACCCTTGCTCTTGGATTCACCAATCAATGTTGAAGGAAGGTTTCACACTCTTTGTACATGATCTGGAAACTTTACTAAGAAGTAGAATACAGTCAACTCTCCCGAAGTCGAACGTTCCTTAGGGGGTGTTTCTCAAAAGTTGCAATTGATCGCAAGTTGCAGTTGATCGAAACGTGCCAATCAAAAGCATTGTTACATGCGCGTAATGTTAAATGTGCATACCGTGCGCAAATGAAAATGCGCGTTACACTTTGCAAAGTTGCAGTTGATTATGAGCAACACCCCATTAGTCAAATAATCACCTAAATGTAAACTATAACTTTGGAGAAAAAATCCTATCAAACCTGTGATATTCATTTCTTTTAAGTAAATTTCTCATAAGTCGAACAGATATTTGTGGTTCCAAGAGATTTGACTTCGGCAGAATTACCTGTATTACAAGATTCTAATCAGGCTCATTTTCCTGGTCCAAGCATGTTGCAATAACCCTATTTTTCATATTGATCCAACAATCTGGAAGTAATCACCATGAATGTATTTATACAAGAATGAATTTCCACTGAACTGATCTTACCTTTGATCTCTTCTGATATATCAGCTGATTATCCTTTATCGTGAACCATCGTCTGCAAAAGAAGGGGAAGAAATTAACACAAGAATTGACTTTCTATGAAAACTTATTAAGTCTACTACCTAAAGCCAGTGGAATTCAGACATAAATTGACATAAGTTGTTTTTCATGTCAGCCATAGTAAATATTTTTTCAGTTATATTTTTGTTGTTGATGGATTAAACATAGAATAAAACAAATACAAACATATATGATTCTGACAAATTGTATATTATACGAAATTCACAATAAGGAAGTTTGCACTTTTTAAGATTACTATCTTCAAATTTGAATGGAGACTTTGGTCTACCTTCTACTCAATAGACAGTTTTTAATACAAAGTAGCATTAAAGTGTTAAGCTTTATGGAACAGATCAGCTTTTCCCATAAAGGATGATTTTTTTTAAATAATTGGCCCGTATTCCGATAGCGAGGTTTAAGTTAACCCTGGTCTAAATCTGTGGTTTAAGTATGGGTAGCCAAAAGTGCCAAAATTTTATTTACAATTAATAATTTGTATGTTAACTGCTCCCTTTTCCCATACTCTAATAGTGTAGAAAACTATTGAAGTTTTTATTCCGAGACAGTTTTAAATGATATGAGTGCCAAATTTGCTGGTAAATTAAACATCGACTATTAAAGATTCAAGCCTCTTTTGGCTCTCCATACTTACACCACAGATTTAGACCAGGGTTAACTTAAACCTCGCTATCGGAACACGGGCCAAACTGTTTGGAAATAGATTTTTAAAAATGCTATAATTCCAGTATTGTGTCTTTTTATCAGACCAGACTTTGCTGTCTCATGTAGCTAATTGCATGAGGATCCACATCATTAGAACATATATCCATAGGCTTTTCAATCACTGGATTTCATCCAAACAAACAAATTTCCTGTTTACATGGATATCGTTCTTCAGAAATACAATCAATCAAATACTCGTAATTTGTGCCATGACATTTAGGACCTCCTTGATTTGGTAGTGTATAGGTGAAGAGGACTTGCTATTGATGAATTATTACAGCTGTACAAAGCTTTCGTTAACATCAAACTCTACTCATGCATTCTTGAAAAATTCACAGAACAATTTATTCTTATCTGTCTGTCCTGAAACTATGACAAATGTGACTATTCCAAATTAATAATAGAATAATATTGGCATTTATATAGCGCTCTTATACAGAGATATGTATCACAGCGCTTTAATTAATGCATTTAATTAATCAATTTTACCCATCAATCCTGAATTGTTTGATCATCTGCTTTCATGGTCATGGTATTCATTGTCGGAATACTATTTTTTTTCTTCCAAGTTTAATGTAGGTCAATTTTAATGGGGCAAGCTTGAATTACAATGAGTTCGACAGAATTTATACATTTTATCAAGTCAATCTACTAATGACACAAAAATCACATTTTGAAATGGTTGAAGTCCTTATATTTTCAATGCACTAGGTGACGTTAATATTTTCAATGTTTGTACAGGGGACTCGTTTCATAAAACTTTTTGCCCCAAAAAAAACCCAGGGAAAAGAGCGAAAACTACATGTATGGAAACAACGCAATTTTGCTCAAAACTTTTACACAAGGCAAAACTTTTGAAAGCCATTTTAAGGCAAAAAACGGGTCCCAAGGAGGCTTCTATTTATAAATGTCTTTGTCAGGACAAAGATCAAAGCAAAATTGAAGAAAAATTATAGAAAATTTGGATTGATTGAATGATTGTTTAGGGTTTAACGACACTATAAAAATAATGTGTCATATAAGTGTCAAGCTTATAGTAAGGGTAAACATTAATAGTTTGAAAAATAATTAAAGTATTAAAACTACTTTCTTGGGAAAAATTCCCTACTCTTTTCGAACAGGAAATCAGGTAAAAAAATGCGGAAGAGTGTTACTATTACAGCATACCTGTGCCATGTTTTGAATGCATTGGTGGCTCGCTTGTAAAGGTACCCCTCCATGATAGGTGTCTTTGTTGGGTCAAAGGTCATATTCCACAAGGTTTCCTGTTAAAATGAGAAAAAACATATTAAATTGGTTAAGGACATGTTAAGGAAAATGCTTAACTATTTCCAAATGCAGTAATTATTATCACAACAACTATCCTTTATCCTTGAGTGTTTTGTTGTCCATTCTTATCATTTTTCATATGATTTAATATTTCATATGTGGGATTTGGAAAGTATCTACGTGTGACCATTGCATATTATCCTTAATTGAATATACATTAGGTATATACAGTCAAACCTGTCTACAGTGGCCACCCCAAGGGAAACAGAAAAAGTGGCCGCTGAAGACAGGTGGCCTCTATAGACAGGTCCTATAACATGCATTTCCACCTGGAGGGAATCAGTTTAAGTGGCCACTATAGACAGGTGGTCACTATAGACAGTGGCCACTATAGACAGGTTTGACTGTAGTTCCATTGAGCTCTTCAAAACATGTATACAGTACTCTGTGAGACAGTGCTGCCAGAAAGTTGCAGTCTACTGCAAATCAGTGCTTAAAACAAGAAATGCATTAAACAATTACTTTGATTGGCACTTGTTGATCAACTTGAACTAGGAACTGATTACAATTTTCTAGCAACAATGCCTTTGAAAATTAAGAGATTAATCTTACCATTTCTTGAACAAGTGAGTGCCGATCCTCCATCTTTCTCCTCTCAGCGTTGGCCTTGGCGTTCATGGACTGCAGCTATAAAATGACAAAAAACAAAGAAAAACATCCATTAATGAAAATTGCTTAGAATAATTTCTTTATCTTTTTTACCATTTTCCTTTCTCCGATGTGTGGAAATCAGCAGTATAAAGCTCCAGAGATATTGGGTAGTACCTGTACATGGTGTAATCAGGTTAACTGTACCTGTCCATCTGGTATTGTTGTCAAAGTTGATGGATTTCCAGATAACACATAGATAAAACAGAAATGAAGACTAAATCACAAATCACATTTAGAGCATCGTTTGATCAAAGACACTTAATTCGCACTCATGATTAGCTATCTTCTTGTACCGGTACATGTAAGATTATCCTGAAGTGTTTTTCCGAACAAATTTCTGAGTTTCGTCTAGACTGTAGATCACATATCTTTACATTTTGATATCAGGAGTAGATTGATATCATGAATTATTTGTGATAAATCTACACTGTTTTTAGGGAGTATCCCTTTACGAACATATGATATCATAGTCCATAGGTTGTTCTTATTAGAAATGCGGCGTGCTTTTATCAAATATGACCTTAGAAGATAAATTGAATAAAGGGTCAAAACTAATTGCTCTATTATTTGGAGAAACTGAGAGATGATCTCTATTTATAGTAATAGGAACTACTAAACATTTTTTGTTTGTTATTTTTCAGGATAAGCATACATCAATCATCTGTTGTTCTTCCTCTCTCTTAATAAAAATATAATTTAAAAAATCATTCAGCTCTATGAGAATAGGGTGCTGCAGAAAAAAAATTATGAAAATAGATTTAGTCTTTTCCTCATATGAAAACAACAAAGGCTGTTTACCTTTTATACATAAAGCATACATGTACATGTAACTGATGGGTAGACAACTAATAATGCTACATACGGAGATAACCAAAAATTGTGTCTTAATGAGTAAAAGTTCCGTGTAATAATACCTGTTCATTAATTTGGACTTTGAAAATCCTATCCTAAAAGTTCCTGTACGCAATCATTTGCATTTAAGTCCTTTATAAAAAGCAACCACTCTTACAACTAACGCAAAACATTTCCGATTTATTTAAAAGCACTTGAGTTCTAGTTTCTTAGCTTGCTTTGAAAGATTTGAGCAAAAAATATACATGTATCTGACTAAAATCCTATAAGAACTGAAATCTAAACCTCCCATTCAGCTGCAATTTGTTTGCTTCTCTTCTTTGAATAAAAATTAAGGAAATATGGTTGATAAAAAAATAATGAATTGAAAGCTCTATGCTTTTTGAGAATCAATATTCATCTAATGCAAAGTCCTACATTACATTGTAGATCAAAACGTTAAAATCCTTATTAACTAGGACATTGAAATACAGCTGAATTGCAATACAATAACCCATGAGCTAATCTTCGGATCTGAAATTGATCTGTGAGTTTCACTTGACAAAAATTCTAATCCTCTTCTAATCCATGGCAATTAAAGGGATGCCCTGCCCAGACATTAATGTCACTGCCGGCATAATATACACTCTCTGTTTTTAGCGCTATATAAATAATCAATATTATTATATTATTATTATCATTAAATATGATGGACAATTTGTTCATAAGAAAAGATGACATCAAATGAAAGACAGACAAAGGGTGTATACTTGAACTTATTCGTGGACAGTCATATGACAGCCTTCGGACTGTCTGCACTAATATCAATCAGGACATGAAGATAGCTTTAAAAATTCATAAATCTACTTGGCATTCATGGCCTTTTCCCAATATCGACTTTGTCTAAGTGATGGAAGTTTAACAAGACAACTGGCACATACAAATCGTTTATTACCATCAAATTCAAGTACAATTTTCCCCATTGCAGACACAAGAGGACACTGGCAAACACATTCACTGACTACACACCATTTGCATTCCAGAGAGTTGTGGATTTGATCAACCAAAATGGGCAAAGTTAAGTTAAAGTAGATTTACAGGTATAAATCAGGAAATTGTGGACTGTGGCACATTTGGCTGAGCATTCTGCTCTCGTGAGGGCCCTCTTGTCGCAGATATGTGGCAACTTTAATAATTAAGAGTATATTCATAAATGGATCTCTCAAAATTATCTGCATTATTTATTTCTAAATGAATACAGGCATAAGCAAACACAACTCACCTCTGGCTTAGGAGCAAATCCAAGACATTGGAATATTTTGGCACAAGAGCATGTCTGACAGTCTGTACTTTTCATCGATTATATTCTCTCCATTCAAATGTACAAACAAATAATCAGATCTTCAAGGCGATCGTTCTCTCTCATTAATTCTGGCTGGAGACCAAACAAAACAATGCAATTTCCCTGGCAAATACATGGTCTAGCTTGTTGGCTATTTTATAATTTCCTCCTAGATGACAGAGTGTACGTTTTCCAAGGAGTTTAAAAAATAATGAAGTTTTTCCGACCAGGAGGAAAGGCAACAATTTCAGATGTGGTCAAAGAATTCTCAACTTCTTTGAATTGCCCACACACATGACAGACTCCTGGAGACCATCCAACATGATAGAGTTGCATTGTAGAGTCACATTATCAAGTCACAAATAAAGTTGGCTGTCATATGATGTGGTCTTGAAGAAGAATTATATTTGAAAAATCCACACAAACATTCAGCAAACTAGGGATCTTGATGCCAACAGAAGCTTACATCCCTCAATAGGCCTGTTTACCAAAAGTTGTACATTGAGACAGCTTTGATAAAATATATGAAAAATATTTCAGTCAGAAGTTGTTCAAGATACTTGTAGATCTATAATAATGTATTTGATTTCGTGGGTAGTCAGAGAAAATCTCTGCAAGTATCAGGTTATCGCCGTAGTATCAAGTTTGATCGCTTTGATATTGCTTCACAGTATGGCACGTGAAAGGTTTTGAGGAATTACCAAACCACTACATTGTAAGTACAAGTAACACTAAAAACAGTCCTGTTTCTCTCTGTTGTAATCAATCTGGAGCTATTTAAAGCAAATTCACTAGAAATTCATAAAATCAGACAACTTAGATTTAAAGTGATCACATTTATGCTGCAATCGTGACCACTCTGCAAAGATAGGTCAAAACCAGAGAAGCTCATAATATCATGATCCAATCGCACATATCTCCAGTCTTGAATCCACAGGAAACAGGAGGATCTTGAAGTTTGTTTCTCACGGAATCAAAAGCTGTACATAGCATAGAGAACTTGCTGCTTATCCTTGAAAAAAGTAAAGTCTCTCAAACTTGTTAAAAAGCTGTTGTATGAATAAATTGCTGCACTTGTGGAACTAGTCAGTTTTCTGTGCTACCCAAGTGTTCTTGCTTTAAACCTGTTGTGAGGCATTAAGTGACAGTTTGACAATAAAGTGTGATAGATTCTTGCAGGAAATCTGACAATGACTAATAGGGGACTCTTAAAGATAAGTTCTAACGCAGAAATTGAATTTTAAAAAGAATCGCTTGAGAAGTATGCCGTTATAATTCTACATTTTCATCGTAAACTACTAGAATATAATTCAAATAATGCAAGCTTTATTGGAATATTATATTACATTTGATTACCAAATTTTTATCTCCCAGAAGCTATTGCAGAAAATACAATTTCAGACTAAAATATAGATAGTGAGGCATAACTTGGTTCAATAATTTAATCTTTGCTTTATTAAATATTTTTCTAAAAGTACTCTTTTTAAACTGAAGACTTACTCACCATCTATCATTTATTTCTCTGTTACTTTTGTTCCTAGCACGTAGTATAAAAATTGCTCCATATGCAGAGCCTTCGTACTCTGCCAAAGCAAAGTTCCAGATATTATCTTTAATAGAGTCAAACCAAAGCTTCACTGGGAAACTAATATATTACTTCTCCAGGGTAGGTGAGTACCTTGAATGGAGGGGCACAGTGCTTAAAACAAAATGGGGAAAATCGGGTGCTCCAATGCATAATATGCTTCAATCATACTGCTTGTTATTCTGTGGATCCTAATTTCACCTAATTAGAAGGCTAAAGGTTCAAATCCACCCAGGATGTGTTCCATCAAGCTATGCACAACTTTACACATGATTAGTGACCCTTTCTTGCACTTAATGACAAACCCTACATGTATTTCACTTTACCTAAAAAATGGCAACCAGTCTTGCAAAGGTCTTTGAACAGCTTTATAAAACACAACCCTGGGGTGCTAGTAAGTACCAGATATTTTCACGAGAGTAACGATCTGGGTTTTTATTAAGGAAACTACAGGTTCATTCTACAGGGTTGGCGGATATCTTGGATGAAGGGGCCAGTGCTCAAAACTAGGGGAAATACTACATGTAGGTGCATGAATGGAAAAAAGTTTAAAGTATATTTCAAAAGCGTCATGATCTTGGATCCTATTCTCACATTACAATCGGAAAGTCTGAGGTTCAAATCCACCAGTGTTGTGTTTTTGTAGAGATATGAACGACTCTATAAATGACTTGTGACCCTTTCCTACACTCTATGACTAGGATAATTTCCTGCACTGAATCACACCTGAGAAGCGGTTACCAGTCACTTGGAGAGTCGTGCATACCTCTACAGATGGCTTTGTGATAACCCTGGGCGGTGTTTCACTAAGTCGTTCTTAAACTTAAGAACGACTCTAAGACTTTAAGAGTGTATGATACATGTACGATTTTCTATCATTCGGCACAAGAACCTGATACCGGTCGTGCATTAAGCCTTTCGTAACTTCGCGAAACACTGCCGGGTTTGTTNCACTTGGGATCGTTAATAAAGGCTTATTATATATGAGTATGGTCCTGGAGGTGTATATAACACCTTGGGATTCATTTCCGTTCATAAAAATATCATTAAAATCAGAACAATGAAATTTTCTGATTTACCCCCCCACGTAGTTCATTGCGTGGGGTCGTTTCCTAGAGCGAGTGCACCCAATTGGTTGTGACGTCATGATATAGCTTCCGTCGATTTGACCAGTTGTTTTATGTACGCTTGTACACTAAAATCCATGTTTTTTAAACTGAGATATTTAGACTATTTCAAACTAATTTGTCAAAGAAACAGTACGAGGATAGAATAAATGAAAAACAAAGGATAACAAAAGGATAGACATTAATGCGGATAGAATAAACGAAAAACGAAGAATAACAAAAGGATAGAAGGAAAATGAGGAAAGAATAAACGATAAACAAAGAATAATAGCAGGATAGACAGAAAATAAGGATAGAATAAATGAAACACAAAGGATAACAAAAATGATAGACGGAAAATGAAGATAGAATAAGCAATAAACAAAGAATTACATAAGGATAGACATTAATGCGGATAGAAGAAATAAAAAATGAAGAATAACAAAAGGATAGACGGAAAATGAGGATAGAATAAGCAATAAACAAAGAATAACATAGGAATAAACAGAAAATTATGATAGAATAAGTGAAAAAAAGGAATGACATGAGGATAAATAGAAAATGAAGATAGAATAAGCAATAAACAAAGAATAACAAAATATTAAACAGAAAAGGGTGATAGAATAAGTGAAAAACAAAGAATAACATAAGGATGGACAGAAAATAAAGATAGAAGAAGCAATAAACAAAGAATAACATAAGGATAGAAAGAAAATGAGAATAGAATATTTTACAAACAAAGGATAACATAAGGATAGACAGAAAATGGTGATAGAATAAGTGAAAAACAAAGAATAACATAAGGATGGACAGAAAATAAAGATAGAATAAGCAATAAACAAAGAATAACATAAGGATAGAAAGAAAATGAGAATAGAATAAATCCAAAAACAAAGAATAACAAAAGGATATACATTAATGCAGATAGAATAAGTGAAAAACAAAGAATAACATAAATTCATCCAAGATTTGATTAAGAAACTACATCGATTTCATTCAGAAACTACATCAAGCGCGCGTTTATGTATTCTGCAGTCAATTTACAACGCTACTTAATGACGTAGTTGCGCAGTAGCGTAAGTTCACAAACTTTCTGCGCATGTCATCCAGGGGGTGATTATTAAATGACTAATTAGTGGTTTATTGCGTACAAATTTCTCTCCATTGTGAAAAAATAGTATAGAATGCTGAATTAGGCCCCAAAGTCCGCAATGATACCAAAACTTAGGGTATTTAATATCAAGTTTGCTCTACTTTAAGACTTTAAGAGTGTATGATACATGTAAGATTGCATATCATTCGGCACAAGAACCTGATACCGGTCGTGCATTAAGCCTTTCGTAACTTCGCGAAACACTGCCGGGTTTGTTTTCAATAAAGCTACGCACAACTCTCCGCACGACTAGTGACGCTTTCCTGCACAACAATAAATCCTAGATGTAACTGCACAAACACATGAGAAGGGGTCGCAGTCGTGCAAAATATAACAAACCGCTTTATTAAAGACAACCCTGGGATATTGGCAGGTTCCTGACATACTCCTCAATGCAATTAACCCAGATGGCTTCATGAGGAGACTACCAGGGCAGGCGGATATCTTGAATGAAGGGACAGAGTGCTCAAAACACAGGAAAAAAACAAGGTAGTATATGAATGCAAAAAGATGCTAGAGGAATCTACTCTCACATTACTATTAGAATCAGGAGACCTGAGATTCAAGTCCCATTTCAGCTCAGGTGTACATAAGCAATAACCTGATACCATGATCTAAGCGGTGTTTCACCAAAATGATAAAGACTTTCACCAAAATGATAAGGAAACGACTAGTATCTGTTCTTATGCTGAATGTGTATTCAGCGCAAGAACTGATACCAATCATTCTAATTAAAGTCTTTTGTAACTTTGTAGAATTACCACCCAGACAAGTGGGGTAAGTACATGTACCTACAGATACTTCGTATTCTTGAAATACTAAAGCCCTATTTTTGGTAGGTTTGCTGGTGATAACTGTAGAGAATACCTACATACCTAGTATTGTTTATGAATTAGATGTAGAAGTACAATGATGATAATAATTCTGTAATTCTGTAATCATCAATTGATACTATTAACTTGTGACCAAAATTTGGGAATTAAATGGTCTGTATCTGAAGAGAATTATTAATCAGTCATACAGGTGTCATCTTACCTCTTCGCATGTCAAGTCTCCATCTTTAATCAAAAATGTGTTTCACAAACTTTGAACACTTGCTCTCAAAGGATATAAATGTGTACAGATTTCCAACAATTAATAAGATACTGTAAGAAAACCTTACTTCAGTTGAGGAGAAAGTACATCAGCTATTTGCTTTCGAATATTAATCAAGTGCACTTATAGTTGGATAACCCTTGGAATCCTTAATTGACTCACCATGTTGTATTCAAGCACCATTGTATAGTCTATACAGTCGACCCTGTCTTAGTGGCCACCTGCCTATGCTGACAACTAGAAATGGCTCCCTGCAGATGAAAACTTTTCTCCAGCAGCCACTTTTTCTGTTTCCCTCAGGTGGCCACTATAGATAGGTTTGACTGTACATGTATTTGCTTGAATCTTACACAGCATGTAGAAATGCCATTCTTGTGATCCAGACTANGATACCAATCATTCTAATTAAAGTCTTTTGTAACTTTGTAGAATTACCACCCAGACAAGTGGGGTAAATGAGTACATGAACCTATTACTAAGTATTCTTGAAATACTAATGCCCTATTTTGGTAGGTTTGCTGGTGATAACTGTAGAGAATACCTACATACCTAGTATTGTTTATGAATTAGATGTAGAAGTACAATGATGATAATAATTCTGTAATTCTGTAATCATCAATTGATACTATTAACTTGTGACCAAAATTTGGGAATTAAATGGTCTGTATCTGAAGAGAATTATTAATCAGTCATACAGGTGTCATCTTACCTCTTAGCATGTCAAGTCTCCCTCTTTAATCAAAAATGTGTTTCACAAACTTTGAACACTTGTTCTCAAAGGATATAAATGTGTACAGATTTCCAACCATTAATAAGATAAGAAAACCTCACTTCAGTTGAGGAGAAAGCACTTCAGCTCTGTTTCTTTAGAATATTAATCAAATATATGCTATTATTTTGATGACCCTCGGAATCCTAAATGACAAATCATTGCTATGTTCTATTCAAGCACCATTGTAGTCTATACAGTCGACCCTGTCTTAGTGGCCACCTGCCTATGCTGACAACTAGAAATGGCTCCCTGCAGATGAAAAATTTTCTCCAGCAGCCACTTTTTCTGTTTCCCTCAGGTGGCCACTATAGATAGGTTTGACTGTACATGTATTTGCTTGAATCTTACACAGCATGTAGAAATGCCATTCTTGTGATCCAGACTAAACTAACTGAAATGGTAAAGGAAATTAATCTTACAAACCACATTACAACATTTGCTCTAGTTCCAAAACTATGTATAACCTTTGAGTTTTATCCTCAAAATGTGAAACTCACATGGGCATTTTCACCACAGAAAGACACAGAGCCCCAAAATTTGAAGTCGCACTGTGCCCTCATAGTTCAAAGTGAAAATCTGAAATTACTACAGAGTCTTCTTTATATTACAGACAACCATCTAATATAAAACAATTTGCAATTTGACATTCTTACGGAGAATAAAATCAACAAACAAAAAATTGCATATATGGGACTATGGTCACAAAAATTTGCTTTAAATTCTTCTTATTCTTTTATAAGGTAATTTTTTGGGGATCTTTTTTCATTTTATTGATTTTAATGGATTACTTCAACAGATTTTAGGTAGTTAATGAATAAAACAAGAATGGAAAGATGCACAAACAACACTGGATTTAAGTGTAACGTCAGTTACGTAACGTCAGTTACCTACATGTCTTTAGTACATTTTTGATGGCATTAAAACAGATAATTCAAATTGCTCATAACTTTGCATATTTTTTCCCAAGAACCTAGGTGTAATATATACAAAAAAGTAGATAATCATTACGAGTCTGAGACAAGAGATGTGACTTTGACTCTACCCCTTCATTTTCCATGTCCTTTTGGCGTAATGTCAGTTACCGACACATTTTTGCTTGCTGAAACGTAACAAATGAAGTAGCATTGAGAAAATCAGTGTCAGTTTATTCATCAAGGATAGTTTCATTAACTATATCCTTAACAAACTCCATTCATTTGTAGTAAGAGAGATACACAAAATTAAAGATGTTGAAGATTGGTGCCGTGTAACGTCAGTTACCGTGAAAATGCCCACATTAATCCATCTACCCCCCTCTTCCCCCATATCAAACCAAATGCACCAATTTCCATAGAACCCCCAATGCAGAAGTGTCATTCAACTGCACTTCATAACATCCTGACAGGGGCCTCCCTAGAACTGTCAAATCCAATATCGGCGGAAAGACTCTGTTGCTTTAAATATTAAATTAGAAAAGATCGCTAAATCTACTGCACCTGTACAATGTATGTAGGAGGGATACATACTTAACTCGAAAGCCTCTCTGAGAGAGAGAAAAAACAATCTTTCACTTGGGCCTGTAACATAAAAGAGATACAACGTATCTTAGTTTATGTTACATGTTTTGCTATAGACTTACAATAAATATTTATCGCAAGTTGTATCGCATCTTTTATGTTAGAGGCCCCTGATACTACAACTGGATGCAATGATCCAGAATTATAGACGAAGGAAGGAATGCCTGAGAGCTTACATTTAGACAATGCTATAAATGAGCCGACTTGTTGTTAGCGAAAAAAAAAAAAAAAGTTTCCAGCTGGAAGGAGAAATATGCCCTCTTTGCCCCCTGAATCTATTATTGATTCCCCTGATATAGAAAAAATGATGAAGAAGCTCATACAGGTGTAATATATATGAAAAAACATCAAAATTAAATGAACTTATAATAAGTAAATGAATTGGACATTAACAAATCAACGGTACTACCAGGAGCAAAACATAAGAAATAGCTGGGGAGTTAAAGATAGCTTTAAAGATAGCTCTCTTAGAGGCTATCTTGAAAAGGAGAATTTTATGGGTGCTAAATTGGGTCTTCAGGTAGTAAGATTGGGGTTACAAGGAGCTCTATAAATTACTCACCAAAAGTATTTATGGGGGGCTTTTGGAGAGCAATCGCTCTTACTCCTCTTAAATCTTATTCCCTGAACTATGTTCCAATTGCGTGTGACTTTCACAGAGAGAGATAAAGTTGTAACACAATCAGACAATGCTTGATAATGCATCATGCCATGAAGAATTATTGTCACAGGAAATTGTAGAAGGAGGAAACAGGGATTTTAGGACTTCCATGTTGACACAACTAAAGATTATCAAAAAGACGATTCTATCTCCAAATGAAGTCATCTGTAGTTTAGGAAGGTCAGCTCATACTTTTTTTACGCCAATACTTTAGCATAGAGATATTTTTGCCATTCGGACAAGTTCGCCACATTGGCGTGTTGTTATTTTCACTCTTTTGACAGTATTTGTACACATATGAATGTGCATCATGCAGAGTGGAAATTTTCACGAAGCCAAGACCATGAAATTCACGAAAATAGCTAGAACCACAGTAAATATAGTATCTGAGTCTACATGTAGTTGCTTCAAAACTTGACCTCTCTGTCCCCTTCCCACCTATCCCACTTTAATATTCACAGGTAGCATTTGATTTACATCATTCAAAAAGGTTTGCTGTTGCATCATGCGGTGTAGGGTTATCTTTCAAGAAATGATCCTGCAAACGACTGAGCAAAAGCTTGAAAATGATTTTCTAAAACAAGACGTTCTGAGTTGATTTAACTAACTCGTCCTCAGATGAAGAAATCACAAGCGATGAGAGAGCCTCAAGTGAAGAGCACAGGAGTGGTCAAGAGTGGTCAAGATATCCCTACACCAAATGGTGAAACCGCAAACCTTTGTGAATGTTTACTACACCCCTCATGTACACCTTGCAAGCTCTAGTTTTCTTCATTAATTTACATTCAGTTAATGAAGCAAGGTGACGGATGTCACACAGTCATGAATGTGGATGAAATTGCAAAATGAAGAAAAGAAATAATCATAAAAGGTTTAAAGATATTAAAAGAGCAAAATCAGACAATTTTGAAGCATTAGCAGAGATGCCAATCATTCTGGAAGATGTATGAGGTACATGTATATTTTCATAATATGAATTCAAGGCTTTCACTATAAGTGAATGGCTAAGGGATGCTTCTTGTTGTCATGTTTGCTCTCACCTTTGTTCCGCTGTTTTATTACAATTTTACTTGTACATTAATCTCAGCATATTCCTAAAAAGAAAATCAGGGCTTTTCATTGGGAGAATTAAGGACAACAAAAGTTGTCTAAAACAGCTCTAGCAAATAAATAGATGTTTCTCTGTTACATCAATAAATTATTTGAATAGAAAGTTGTTCATTTTCTCCAGAAACTTTACCTATGAATCTCATAGAGTCAATCAGTTTGCTTGCTGTCGAGCCATGATTCCTTTGAAAACACTGAGTCACATTTTACAAATACCCTGGAACCCCAAAGATTCCTGATGATTTGTCATCGGAAACGATTCTCTCCAAAAATTGTGAAAATTTCAGTACTTCAACGAGATGATGAATAATGAATCAAAGTTTGAATAGGAAGTCAGGATGACATTTAAAAAATGAATAAGGAAAAATCGTAATAATCTATATACCACTTCCTGCACCCCAGAAAGTTTACCTTCCTAAGCTTTAAAATTACTTATTTGATTACTATGCATATAAATACTTACATAATATCATAGTATACCAAATATGAATAATTTTTCACAGGAAGCTTTCATCATTATGGGCTGAAGGAAATTTCCGTATTTTGCATCGACAATGACTCATGTGCGAAATGAATATCAACCTGCAGCGCAAAACAATGTGAAAGATCAATAAAGATTATATCTCTTCCTGGTGCTTCTATTGTTTGTATTCCAAAGTTCCATAACGCTACCCATTTCGATGATGAAATTTCAATTTGGGAATACCCTAGAATCCCAAATTTCAATGTTATTTGTCAACGGATGCTATCAACTGGGACATTAAGAAACTTTAATATCTTTGGCTCATAAACCTATTTGAAAAGTGAAAAGTCTATCAACATCTTGTGTGAAATACTGTGAAATTCAAACAAAGATCATATCTCTTCCTCTTCCATCTATTGTTTCATCTTCCAAAGTCCCATAACACTACCCCAAGAATCCCAAATATGAACCAAAATTTGTCAGCGGAAGCCGTTGTCTCAAATAAAGAACGATAGAACACTGGGAAATCCTTATGCAGTGGATGAATAAGCTTGCATGAAAAGAGAATTAGATATATTGATCTGCCAAGCAACATAATATGGAATTTAAACAAAGATCGCATCTCTTCTTGTTCCCTATTAGAATAAGATACCTTTCTAGATTTAAAAACATTACTCATACAATACTTCTGACAAATACCCTAGATATTCCCCAATACCCAAATATGAATGATAATTTGTCACCGGATGCTTTTATCTCAAGAGACACTGAGATATTATGATATTTGAAACAGGTGTTGACTAATAACCTCACTTGAAACAAGAAACTGTGAAATTGAAATTGAACTGCAGAGTAATATTGCAAGGTTTCAACCACAATGACAATACTTCTTCTCTCTGGATAGTTTTGAACTTTCCAAACGCTACTCATGCAACTGAGAAAAGCACAGATTCTGGGCGGTGTTTCACCAAATCGTTCTTAAAGTTACGCACGACTTTAAGATCGACTGGTATCACTTCTTGCGCTGAATGCGCATACTATTATGAATTATACGCACAAGACGGGGTACCAGTCGAACGTAAAATCGTGCGTAAAGTCTTTCTTACCTTGGTGAAATAATGCCCTGGATGGTGCTTCAGAGGGTCATTACCAAAGGTGGAGTATGGTTACATCCCAAAAATGTCCCAATCTTACAAACACATTTCAGAATCTTTCTATTATACATTGTACATTACATGCAATATAACCTCTAAATTCAGAAAACTTATGCCCTGGTCACATAGGACCCCGGAAGCAACACGATTCACCCCGACTCTTTGTTAATTCACAGGTAACTGCATCAGAACAACGAGTCGGGGTGAATCGTGTTGCTTCCGGGGTCCTATGTGATCGGGGCTTATGAAACTCAAAAACTTTGTGGACAAAACTTTCTTAATTGTCTGTATTGTGTGATGTCACTGTCAGCACAATAAAATGAGACATGTACATGACAGTCAGGCAATGTTATAATATATTGATTGCCAAGCAATTGCTTCAAAATACAGTGGCAAAACTGCCAACATGAATCAGAGGAAAATTAGTAATTAATTCTGTCATCAATTAGTAATGTTCATACATTATACTTTGATGTACAATGTGTTCATGTTGCAAAGAATAGTAAAATTGACTGTTCAAGGCAAAAAACTTCAGGAATCTGAGGTCAAAAATAGAAAAGTATACTTAAAAATAAGTAACACTTGACAGCTATGCAGTAGTTTTCATCATTACTGCACTATTCACTGTATGATTAAGTAGAATGAATACACTATATCAACCCAAACTCCGATGACAAAAACTGGAGAAAAGAAAGAGCTACAGAAACAGCTTAATCACACATTAAGTTAAAGTCACTTTAAAGGTCATTAACTTTTAATGGCCATACAATAATTTTGCATAAATAATACAACAAAAATACACCTACCTGCAAATTTGTGGCATACCAAACACACGTCGCCATTTATATCCCTATTTTGTCTCCGCGAAGAGCTCCAAGGTTAATATTCCAACTTGGCCACAAGAACCTCTAACCAATCCTTGCTCTAACAATGCCACAATACTACAGGTGACTTTCACTTTTAAATAATGTGAATCATCAATTCAAACATCATAAAAACTGCCAAAGCAGGACTCCAGAGTTCATGACGAAAAAAAAACATAAATGTGTAAACCATTCATGTGGACATACAATGCACAGCGTTTATCCAAGGAATGTTCAATCAGTCAAAACTGATCTGTGAATGTGAGAATCTGTCTAGAGCTGGCAAACTGCACATCATTGTTGTTTATGCTCGCTGCACGTGGGTGCCAGAGAACTTCCTGTAGAACATTCCCCTTTATCTCGTCAATCAATTAAGACAATTAGATAGCATGTCAAAGCAGTTCCTGTTATTGGCTAACTAACACGCCCCACAAGTCGGGCGTTTCTTTTTTGTGAGATGAGCATCGGAGAAAAGAGGAAGATTGTGATTGAGAATGATATCCTCACAGCATGAGAGTTCCGTGAAAGGAAATTTTATGAAAGAGAAAGCAAGAGAGAGAGAGATATATATATATATATGTGTCAAAATAGAATAATGCCAAGACAGAGACGAAGAGAGAGTGAAAAGAGACAGAGAAAGAGAGATAGAGAGAGAAATAGAAATGTCCAAACAGAATAATGCCAAGACAGAGAGAGATAGAAAGAGAGAGACAGACAGAGAGGAGGGGTGGGGAGAAGAGAGAGGGGTGGATAGGGAGAGAGACATAGAAATATCCAAACAGAATAATGTCAAGACAAAGACAAACAAAGAAAGAGAGAGAGACAGATAGACAGAGACAGAGAGAAAGAATGAGAGAAAGAAAGAGTTACTGATGAAACATATGTAAGCAGAAAGAAAGGAAGAAGAGGAGGGGGAGAGAGAGAGAAAATGAGAGACGGGCAAACAGAATACTTCCGTCCAGTCAGACATATGGTGCTGTGATTTGACATATCAGGATTTCTTGGCAGAAACAATTACAATTTGAGCCAAATCCCCCCCCCCCCTCCATGAATCAGAATTGACTATTTGAAGCAGGGCCCTACAAACCCACTTGCCCGCATGCCTGGGGCAACAAAATTAACTTGTCGGGCAAGTAAATGAAGTTGTCACTTGCCCAATCGGGCAACTAAAATTCTATACTTGTTTTCCCCTGTATGCAATTGGCATTGGCCATCAGTTTTGGGAAAGACAAACTTTTATTCAGGCAAGTGATTGGAAAAATTGGTTGCCTGACTGGGCAGCTGGTGACAAAAATTTTTGTAGCACCCTGTTTGAAGAAAACAAAAGAGATTTCTGTTGCTATTTGCTCTCTTTGACTAACTCTATTTAATAGTCATATAGTTTGATAGTAACCTTAATAGATTAAACATAGATAAAAGCAGTGCACATTTACATTAACTGCTTCAAAATTGTAGCATCACGAGTGCTTACATGTACAATTTTAAAGAGAAATCCTCCCTACAGAAGAAGAAATGAGGAGAGTGAATTGCACAAATTTGAGCAAAGCTGGGGAAAAGGTTTAAATTCTGTTATAAATGAGCAAGTTTGAGCAAGTTTGAGCAAGTTATGGGCTAATTTTCCGCATAGCACCGATCGAGATTAATGCACTAGTATTTTGAAAATGTAACCCCAAATAACAGTCTGGATTCCCTTTTCCTTTTCAGCCTCATCACTTATTCTTGTATGTAGGCTGAACAGATGTCTCACAGTATGTTGACGGACCTTGGCAAGTAATATTATAATCCTACTCATGTTGATATCTTGATATACTACACCCTCATTCACACAATTGAGGCTAAGAGAATAGGAGAGGGGAGCGGAACAGATCTCAAATATTGTTAAATAAATTAACCAAAACATGTAAATATGCAACCATTTTCATCCGTCCTTTTTTTTCATTGATAGATCTATTTAATCTTATTAATTTATATTTGTATGTGTGTTGTTTATTCATTTCCATTCATTAAATTATCTCATTACTAATTGTAATGAGATAATTTAATAATCTATTCACATATGATATTTATCTATTTAGACAATTTATTCATCAATTAATCAAATATCACCACACTGATTATTTACATGGCAGCGTTTCAAGAAGAGAAAAACATACAGCATGCATGTTTTTAGAACTGAGTACACCCGACAAAATTTCATTTAGGACAAATCTATTGGAACCTTCTAACATCACTAAATATAAATGACGCAAAACAAAACGGAAGAAAAATGACCCAAAAATAAATCAAATCACCAACATAGGTACACTAATGACGCCATGGAAAAGTCCATCCAACATGAAATGACCATAAAAGGGATCAATGAAAGTTGAACATTGGCTGATAAGTTCTAAAAAAAAAAATCACTCTCAGGAAGGAAATGAAGAGCCATTAATGGACTGGATGTCCAAACTTGATGACATCATAATAACATTGACTCACATCCATTGTGAATAGGTAAAAAATCATGCACTCTCATCAATTATCTTGGCCTACTGCCCCTTTATTAATCCATTAAAGGTCCACTATTATGAAAATACATGTTGATCTGTATTGATGTATTTTACCATTATCAATACCCTTTTCAGTGAAAGGGGGCCCAAATGTGTTTCATATATTTTATAATATTTTTTTCCCATTTTTATGTTGGCTTAGAAGGGAACGCCCCTAAAAATTCTTTCAAATGTCAATCCTGTTGTGATATCACAAGAGTCAAGTTTGTTCACCTTTCTAGATCATGTTTAAGAGCTGGTTCTGTAAATAACAAAAGGAAATATGTGGATCAATGCAGGGATTTCAATTAAGGTGATTGGGCATTCCAATTCCCTTTCATTGATCCACATATTTCCTTTTGTTATTTACAGATCAATACAGATCAACTTGTATTTTCATAATAGTACCCCTTTAACTTGATTGGAAATTGATAAATTTATCAAATCATATCCCAAAAGATACCTGAGTGAGTTTTGGTGCCAAGGTTTGGACTGTCACTCAGATTGTCTCAGTGAAATTTCACCTTTTCAAAAAAGACAGAATCTCAATCCATAAACAATAGATAAATTTACTAATCAATAGCACTTTTAGATTTTTTGTAAACATTTTTGATAGTTTATGCTTTACAGTTCTATGTGAAAAATGTGCTAGACCAAATGTATCTTGTGTAGCAATCATGTGAAAATGTGTAGGATATTAAGATGTGTTCCTAGGACAATGAATAGGCATTTAACTGATCATGCAAGTAGGCATCATAGCAATATCATTGACTGGGAGGGGAGGTCTTTGATAGTATAGGGAAAGCTAAATGTATGACAAGCAAAGATAATTCAGGAGGCACTTTGGATCAAGAAGACCCCCAAGAACATGACGGGGGGGGGAGTTTACCAACTGTCTCAACAGTTGAAGGTTCGAATCCCATCCACCGGTAGGAAGAAATTCTTTAGTTGGATGCAGTAAGCGCGAAATGGTAGCCATGCTATAACCGAGTATTAATGCACAGAGCGCTTAGAAACACCTCGTATTAAGCGCGATATAAATGCTGTGCATTTATCTAAGAAATATCAATTGATAAATTGGCAACTCTGGGCCATTACAAAATCGGAAATTAACATCTGGGGCCCATTACATACAGATTTGGGATTAATCGCTAATGAAGCTGNCAATCCATAAACAATTGATAAATTTACTTATCAATAGCAGTTAAAGATGTTTTGGAAATATTTTTGATCCTTTACACTTTACAGTTCTATGAGAAAAATCTGCTAAACCAAATGTATCTTGCGTAGCAATCTTGCTATAATGTGTAGGAAATTATGATGATATCCCATGACAATAAATTGATAATAACTGATCATGTGAGTAGACATGGCCATATCATTTACTGGGAGGGGATGCATTTGATAGAGGGAAAGCTAAATGTATGACAAAGCAAAGATAATTCAGGAGGCAATTTGGATCAAGAAGACCGCCAACAACATAACGGGCGGGGGGAGGGGGGGGGGGGAGTTTACCAACTGTCGAACAGTTGAAGGTTCGAATCCCATCCACCGGTATGAAGAAATTCCTTAGTTGAATGCAGTGAGTGCCAAATGGTAGCCATGCTATAGCCGACTATTAATGCACAGAGCGCTTGGAAACACCTTGTATTACGCACGATATAAATGCTGTGCATTTATCTAAGAAATATCAATTGATAAATTGGCAACTCTGGGCCATTGCAAAATCAGAAATTAACATCTGGGGCCCGTTACATAAAGATTTGGGATTAATCGCTAATGAAACTGGCCAATCACGATCTTTGAAGCATGCACGTTTTGTTCAACAGACGGAGAATTACTCCTCAAAATCAGAGATTAATCACAAACCTTTATAAAAAGGCTCCACTTCGCTATAGCCTGAGGAAGGTGTCGGAACCTGGACACTGAAACTGTCACAGGTTATATAATCATTTCGAGGTGACCATCCTGATGGAACTCTTCCATGATATCCACATATTTGTTTTAAATAAGTGGGATGTAGGTCTACATTAAAGTGATTGATATACAATTGCTCTGAGTTGTCCTTCTGCATACAAAATCAATTAATTCTTATGGATTTAAGATGTGCACAAAAGGACAGTATATGTGGATAAATAACAAACAGGTAGGTCTAGGTAGGTCTAGGATATGATGGCGCTCTTCAATCTCTCCAGATTATATGCGCCAGACAGTCATCTTTGTAAGTTTTGGCTTTGGCTAAAATGAAAGCCCATCCGTCTAATATCCATGATGGTGACAAAATACATGCATTAATTTGCCATGATTAAAGTACCACCACCACATGTTAATAAGCGTGTCAAGCACTCAATTGTCAAAATTGCCCTGGAGAGGGAGCTATACAAGATTTAGAAATTTCCTCTTCAACTTTAACAAACCTTTGACAAGCAAATTTAGAACAGAGAAAACGGAAGGACATGCCTGCCTAACACCCTCTCGAATGAGACCTGGAATCACTGAAAAGCATATATGCAGAGATGCCAACCATTACGGAATATGCTTCAGGTTTATTTACATGCAAATTCAAGGTTTTCATAACAAGTGAATAGCTGAGAGTATGGTTATTTCTGTCATGTTTGCTCTCACTTTTGTTCCTCTGTTGCGTTATTCCCATTTTAATTTTGGCCTCATGCATATTCCGTAACGGTTGGCATCTCTGTAGAGGTAAAAAAAACTGATGTATTGAATTGTCATATGAATCCAACTTTAGCAAGGCATGTGAAAATCCTAAAGAATCATGATTTTAAAGACCTGTATTTGTAAACTTCCTTCAGCTATTTCATAGTGTCATACACTAAATAATAATTTATGCCAAATTCTATATCAACTTGCTAGCATCATAAAGAATGACTTATTAAATAGAATTGTAACTTATATTCTGTGACGTTGAGGGAATGGTGTAACTTTTCAATCTCCAAAATTTGCCTATGAAATGAAAGTTTAATTCTATGACAATTTTGTTTTACTATTTGAAATTTCCTTCCAATGAAAGGGAACTGGTGACAAAATCTGTTAGTTGGAAGAAGGAGGAAGGAGTGGGTACAAGGGAGGAGTTAGGGAAGAAAGGGGGGACAAGGGAGCATCGTGAGAAGTTTGACATTGCAAGAATACACAAAAAACAGAAAAAAATATTATTCAGGTACCTACCTTATTGCCTAGGTCCTGGAAGTTTGGTTTAAGATCCTTGAGAAGATCATAGCCTTGGTGGAAGAATGCGAACTGGGCATGCATGAAAGACAGCATCTGTGTAGAGAACGAATGAAATGTAACATTATGATAATGGGTCAATTCACATTTTAAAGATAAGTAATCATTATATTTATACAAAAATAATAATTCTTTTATCTACATCTGTACATCACATTTTTCCAAAGGCAAAACAGAAAATGAATGAGAAGAAACGTTTAATAGTAAATGGAGAAATCCACATTTTAAAGATACAGTGTAAGTAACCAATAAATCAAATGTTATAAAAAAACACTCACACTTTTAATGTACATCATATTTTTGATGAAGGCAAAGAATACAAAGCATTGTTGCTAATCTTTTAGATGTTTCTCGAGATGACTTTCTACTGCACAGAGTTCTGGGAAATTATTCTATAGTCATATAATCTGAACTGGGCATGCATGAAAGATAATTGCTGTATAGAAAAGAAATGAAAATTAAAAAAAAAAATGCAAGCCATAACAAAGGATCTTCTTTTAAAGTGGCTACACTCCTCATTCAGGACTGTCTGCAGATATTGCGTTCATAAATTTATCCTGAACTTGACTGGGCCTAAGTCTACAAAGAACTTTATAACAAACAGATAAATACTCACTGTGTTGAGGACTTCATGCCTTTCTTTAGACTGGACAATATTGATCTGAAAATAAAACATAGTAAATGAGAGAACCTGTTATCCATACAACGGATATAAAACTAAAACTATTTGGCAGTACACATAATAGGATCTATTGAGAAAAGTGGGAAATATTTTACAAGAGGGAAAAAGTTAGAAAATGAAATTTTCAATGAAATTTTTTCCAATGTATAGAAATGTTTGGAGAAGTGGCCATTAGAGGATTGTTACAATATCATTTTGGAAATAATTTCTCAATTGCATGCAAGTTTATGATTGCATTGGGATGTTTTTTGGTCATCAGTATCACCACCGTCATTATCATCAATATCATCATCATCACCATCATCACCCTCATCATCACCATCATCACCATCATCTCACTAATCACCATCATCATCATCATCATCATCATACTCCTCCTCCTCCTCGTCGTCGTCGTCGTTGTCATCATCATCATCATCATACTCCTCCTCATCATCATCACCATCATTATCATCATCATCATCATCATCATCATCATCATCATCATCATCACCACCACCATCATCATCACCATCATCATCATCATCATCATCATCATCATCATCACCACCACCATCATCATCACCATCATCATCATCATCATCATCATCATCATCACCACCATCATCATCATCATCATCATCATCATCATCATCATCATCATCATCATCATCATCATCAGTGTCACCTTCACTCCATCTCAACCTTTCATCTTCACCACCACCACCAACACCACCATCGTCATTAGAAAACTGAGATGTACCTGAAACACATAATCGAGAGCTGTGTGGCCAAAGGCTGAACGGGTCGCTGTGAGGACGTTTAGAGATTCTTCAGACTCTAGAGGCTTGGTGCGGACCGTCTGAGCATTCTTATGTAAGGCGTTGTCATAGTCATCGCTGATCTTATAGAACAATCTCTTGGCTTCTTTTACCTTATTCAAGTCTCTGCAAGGATGGTATTTAATACACAAGATTAATTAGTAGAATAAACTTGTCATGACAATACGAGAATAGACTCTGTGGCCTGTATTCTGATAGCGAGGTTACCTTAACCAAGGTTTAAGTCATTTAAACCATTGGTTTTAACTTTTGAATAGCCCAGGTATTCATAATAATGGTTTAGTCCCGGGTTAATTTAAACCCTGCTATCAGAATACGGGTCCAGGTGTTCGGTCAGGATTGTCTAGGCTTTAGGCATTGTTCTATCCATCACTGATCTTAGAAAACAATCTCTCAAAAACTTAGACCTTCTTCAAACCTCTCTCAGATAGAAAATAATAACTACGAAAGTGAAAAGAAACTAGATACATGTAAGATAAACATTTCCCCATAGAAAGATTCACGATTATTCTAGCAGACAAAAAGTTAGGAGCTTCTGTTAATCAGCAAATAAGTTTGATATCTGACTATGTGTACTTTTTTGCAGACCATTGGGGAATAAATTTTTTTTTTCTTTTGTAACAATTTGAAAGGGTTTTAAAAATCATGACCATTTTATTTTTCCCTCGTTCTCACTTCTCAGAGTATAATATTTCTCCAAAAAATTATTAAGAGATGGGAAAAATATTCTATAAAAGAAAACATTTGATGCAAAACCAGACTGTATGTTGATGATTTTCTATAGCAAGCATCTGCTTTGTTTATTTAAAAAGTAATTTCTAACATTTACAAATTAAGAATATAAACTTACCCTTTAATGAAAGTGCTTAGACTCCTTGAAACTGCTCTCAAAGCTTGGTCCTCTAGGATCTAAAAGGAAGAAATTGAGAGATAGATAGATGAATAGATATATATAGATAATTTGATAAAAATAAGATTTTACTCAAATTAAGATTGGCATAAATGCACACCTTCTCTCGTCTTTTAATATAAATGTGCCAATACCTGAACTTGATATAATATGTTTAGATAATTTGATAGGTGTAGAGAGGGAGGGGAAAAACTGATGAGAATAAAAGCCTCATTAATACAAAATATTTCCCAATCCAAACTTCACTAAAAGATACAAAGTTGTATCCATGTCATTGCTCAGGTCAAGCCATTTTCAGAGGTTCGGTTGGTCTCAGGCAACCCCCCCCCCCCAAAAAAAAAAAAAAAA
>BQKZ01000839.1:95675-114136 GCA_036244855.1 Temnopleurus reevesii
GCAAGCATTTATAATACCCACCTGGGCCCTGTAAAGAATCTTTCTGGTGTACAGGGTGCTACAATATTTGTTCCCACCACTAGCCCTGTTGGGCAGGTTGCTTTTCAAATCACTTGCTCGAACATCCATTCCTATTGCCCAAAGCACAATCAGGCCAACAAAAGTAGCTGCACACACATCTACTTGGGCTTAGCTGTCATTGAAGTTGGTCAAATGTTAGATCTTGCAACTGGATATGGCCTAATAAGGAAGAATTTATGGACAGTCCAAACTGTGTAGTTCTTGGATTTTAATACCATTACTTGCCCAAGTGGGCAAGTGACAATTTCATTTGCTTGCTGAAAGACTCAATTTTATTGGCCCGGGCATTCGGGAAGTGTAGCACCCTGACAGATATTACATTTGTCCCCCATGATGGTACAAAGTGATGGTCGGAAAAGAGACCCCTATTGACTAGATTGTGACTAGATTGTGTCTCTGACCAGTGGTCAGTCCACATGGCTAGCTTTGAGATTCTTTCACATACAAATGATTACGTCCAGTTGTTGTTTATAACGGCTAAATGTAGGGATTGTTGACTGTTGAACAATGAGGATTGAAATGATTGAAATTGTCCCACAGATAGACAGACTCTATTTATACCATCACTAATTACATTAGAGTTCTCCGCCAGATTCAAAGGAGACTCTAATGGACGTTTTCAATTTTCTGATTCCTGGGCAAGGTATAAAGGAGATTCCATTGATCATCGACTATCTCTTTTGATTCCTTGGCCAGTGGCCTCTTTGTCCCTTGTGTCCACCGCTGTACAAAAAAAATGAAATAAGAGGGAACATATGAGGAAAACAATATAAAAATAAAGAGATATAGGGGTGGAGGAATGGATGAATAAATTGATATTGAGGGAGAAAGAAAAAAAATGAGTCAAAGTCGGTCCGTCATGATCGACATGACTTCCGGTTAGGAGCCAAACTGTCCGCTGCCATTTTGATTGCGAAGATTGCCGAGGAGAAAAATCACATATTTTTTTTTACCTGGAATAGCGAGTGAGCAAGCTTTATTTTGCTAGTTCACAGCTCGGTAGTCGCAAACGTATGTGTTCCGCATGTTTTTAGAAACAATCAAAGCCAAAGAGGGGAAAAATCAACATACACAACAACAAGCATCGGAAAGTCGTACGAAGTGTTCCGAGTTTCTGAGCTTGGCATGGTGTGTAAGCAAGGAAATGTTTAAATATCGTTGTTGCCAATACGCGACGCACCGTCCATTCGCGCTCGCAACCGGAAGTCCTGTCGATCATGACAGACTGACTTTAAGATGAAGGACGGGGGTGGGGAGGAAGAGGAAGGAAGAAGAGGGGGTGAGGAGCAGGAGAGGGTGGGGGGAAGAGAAAGACAAGAGGAAATGGCGAAGAGAAGAAAAGGAATAAACAGATGTGCATTATGCTAATGAAGAGTACATGTACATGAAAAAATAAGATTAAAACAATTTGAAAGACATCAACATATTAATTTTAAATGTAAACATAATGGCTCATCAAACATGAGTCTTGCTAGATTTCACAATCACTAAAGCAGGCAATACCATTTGATCTACGGAATGTTTTGGACTGGCTAGCTGCATCAGTTTTATACGCAATTTTTTGATATAATTGTATGAAACACGGCCTAGCTGGAAAGCAGCCTTTTTTCTGAACGCAAATTTTCTGATTTCTACAAATAAATAAAATAAACTCCAATTCAAACTCCAAGTCTGATCAAGAAATTGAAAGAATGGAGCAAATAAAATGATTTTTTTCCCGGTTGAGCAATAGACAGAATACATAAGGTCTCAGCCAGAACTTCTTTTCAGGTGCAAAAAAAAAAAAAAAGAGAAGGGTTGAGAGGCAGGGAAGAGGGTGAAGAAGAGAATCGAAGAGGGTTAGAAAGACATCAAGTAATCCCTCAAAAGTCCTTCAACATATCTTATTGCAAACATGTTAAAGCCTTACTCTTTTAAAACTAGATAACTTGATTGTGGATCAACTAATTGTCCCTATACTTCATTCAATTTCACGCAATCAGGAAGTCAAAATAATGTTATTGAATTATACATACCCCCGGTTGCCATGGTTACTTGAGTACGTCATGCTTCGACGTCCTCCATCCTGGTGAACATTGGAGCGACCCTGAACAGAATTAAAATGATTGTTAGAAAGGATGTGCATTGCCATCTTATTAAATAAATGAAAATTCTAGAAATCAATGTAATGTTGAACACTAGGAAAAAGGAATGCTGAGACATTGTCAAAGTGATGATTTCAATGTTTGTGCTTGTGGGCTGACTGGTGTGATATATTTCACGACACATGACATTATTGTATTAGAATACAGTCCTCTGTGATCAAAATGATGGGGTCAGGCAGACAATTTTATCATGCACAAAGTTACATAGAAACAAGGATATAAAGGTAGATAATTCAATATCCCTATTACATCAGAAAAACTTCATCTACATGTACATAAAATAAGCATACATACTGAATTGAATAACACTGAATGATGCATCTATTCATTAAAAAAACCCAGAATTTGTGCATCAAATTCAAACCATAACTTGGGTATGTAAAGAAAAACATAATAATAAATAACATTTCGTAATCCTAGTTGATTATTCTCACCCTTGAATGACCTCTTCCACGACCCCGATGACCTCTGTAACCACGGTCATGACCTCTGTGACCTCTTCCACGACCTCTTGAATGTTGAGACTCTGAATATGAAAATAAGTAAAAGAAGAATTTCTGACTAAACAAAATCAGAAACATAGTCAATATTTCAAATCACTGCAGGTACATGTACTAATATGGTATTTTTACTTTATTCTGCAGGTGTAATTCTGGAATTTACAGAATAAAGAATAAAGCTGATAGGTAATGGACTCTCAAAACCTTCAACCATTCTATAATCAATGAAGCTGCCATCATAAGGTTCTAGCACTAATCTGCTAGCGTTTGATATCAATCGCAAGTCTATGGCAAATCATGTAGTGAAGCTTGCAATTGATCGCAAAATCAAATAGCGATTAATTGCAAACCCTTATGTTACGGGGCTCGATTTGTCTCCCCTCCTGGCTAGTTGCCATGGTAACTCTTTCCAGAATATCTCGCCTTCCTCCAATCAGTCTTGCCATAATATATGGCTCTCCACTCTGCCTCCATTGATTGCTATGTACGGTAAAATTCTGTGCCATGGTTGCAAAGCTAGTAAAAGCCCCCTCACCTACCTTCGAACATTCTATAGTCAGCCTTGCTATAATCATAAGGCTCGATGGCACTCTGCTCCGCCTCCCTACTTGGCTGATTGCCATGATGACTAGTCTGACCTGCCCCCATACCCCTCCTCTCGGCGTGTTCACCTCTCCGATCCTTCTTTGGACGAGGGGTTTCCCCGCTGGGGTTGGAAGAATGTTTCCTCTTCTTTGCTGATTTGTCCACCTACATCAAACGACAGAAAAACTTACTCATTGAAAATAACTTGGCCAGAAAACATGATTTACATCAAAAGCCACATACCTGAAGTTTCAGCTAGAAATGTATCCACACTGTGCTGCACTCAACCTAGGTGCAGTGAATGGGTAACGGTAGAAAGAAATTCTTTGAATGCAGTGGTAGTCATGCTATAGCCAAGCAATAATGCACAGAGCGCTTAGAAACACTTTGAATGTAAATATTGTTTTTTATTATTATTATTATTATTATTATTATTATTATTATTATTATTATTATTATTACTAAATCTAATGACATTTGTACCGCTCGTATCTCAGTAAAACTAACAACATCCTGTCCCTTCTTGCTGGGGCACCAAGCTGATTAAAAATATCCACAAAGCATATTCCTTGCCTGATGAATACTAGAAACAGACTTCAAAACACTGCATGCATCAAACAAAAATTGAAACAAGCAATATGCGTTTTAGCTTTATGAAGTATACCATTCCTAATGTATATATTTGTATTACATCTTTATTTATGGCTTTGATTTGCGATACAGCATTTCCCTGTTTTTTACTCTTCCATGCCTCCTGGTAGGGAAAATCAAGAATGAAAGTCATTACCATTGTCTCAATTTTTAGCAAACATTAATTTCTTTCTTCAAGATACTTTTTATTTGTGGCGACCATCGTAGTAGTCGAATACTTTCATAACTGGGAGTCAGTTGAGTGCTAAATGTTATCAAAACTTTTTTTTTGTTTTTACGAGTCCAAAATCCCCCAAACAGAGAAAAACATGATAATTTTTGCAATCTGTGGATACCTACCATTTGCCTAACTGGAACGGCCTCCTCCTCGTCACCTTCCTCCATCTCCTTCACCTTCCTCTTTACAGCATCAGGGTTAAAAACAATGGGAGTCTCATAGGTTGTCTTGTCTGGTGCGGGCTCTGGTTCAGGCTTGGGTTTGGCTGTGGCTTTCTTCATGATCCAAACAGAGAGAGGTTGAATACCAGAAACCTTGTATGAAAGAGGAGTATAAAAGAAATGGTATAAAAATTTCCTTTTCAAGTCTGCCTGAAAGCAGGCCCATATTCTGATAGCAAGGTTTGACTTAACCAGGTCTAAGTTATTATCATTTAGACCTTAGGTTTAATCTTTCAATAGCCTGGGTCTAAATAACAATGGCTTAGTTCTGGGTTAAGTTACATCCCGCTATCAGAATACGGGCCTTTGGTATCTGGTCTAGTGCAGGCTCTTTCTCAGGTTTGGGTCTGAATGTGGCGTTTTTCATGAAACATACCAAGAAATATTTAATACCGAAGCCCTCGTCGGACAATTTGGAAAACAAAAATAATAGGACTCGCTTAATTCCTCCCAAAGCTCTGCTTGTCAATTACTGAAAGAAATCATACAAGAAGAAGGGACAAATTGGAATATACAAAAACTCTTGTTTTTCACAAATTATTGATGATTATTATTCTTTCTTTTTATTTGCTCAAACCATATACATACCTCTTTCTTCGAAGTATTCTTTGCATCCATGGTTATCTTGTCTGCGTCTAGGACAGTCTGAGCAATCTGTCTCACTTTGGTAGATGGTAGATACTGTCATTGGAAAGAGAAAATGACATTTCTTAGTGTATCAATTTGGTAGGTACAAGTTACAGTGAATGATTCTTTTCTGGACAAACCAAGTATTCTTGGCAATGCCAGTCTAATGGAGCTCATTCACAAAGGATATGGAGGGATGATTGGATTCATTATTATATAATATAACAATCTCAATGTCCAGAGGAATCTATTACATAGGCTAAAGCTTCTGGAGACTGAGGTTTTTATTTCTTTTAACCCCTTGGCTACTGAATTATGTAATTTCCATAGACTTTGTATAGGGACAACGCCATCCTTGTTGTCAATGGGTTAATTTCAAGGTGCCTACCTCACCAAAATACAAGATAAAATAAGATAAATCATAATAATAGGCAGATGTGTTACTAAACCACACCATACAAGCAAAGCTTTTCAGTGGGTCTCTCCGTTTCTGCAAAATATCACTTTCTTCTGTTTTCTTTTACCTTTGTAACTAAGATATTCCATTTAAGAATGATTTTGAAAATTTGTTATTTTGGAAAAAGTTATGCGTATTAATCTTGATTTATGTATTTTACACTTATTTTGTCATACTGTATTGAATTTGTATTTTGTTTGAAACGAAATGAATAAATGAAATGAAAAAAAAGAAAATGAACCAGGAAGTTGAAATAGACCAACATGATAATGTTCAGATTCCTATCTACTTTGAGTCAAATGAGTGAATTGCCAAGAGTACTTACCATCTCAAAGGGGTTTGCAAACAAAGCTTTCAAGCGCTCAACTTTCTCCTTTACTTCAATCATCCTCTCTTCCATCTGGCCTGCCTCACTGATGGGCGTGTCAAAGATTGTGATGGAGGGTTTGGCTGTTGACACCTTAGGTAAAGGTGATAATACATCCCCACCAAGAAGGGACGACGTGCTGGCGGACTCGACAGGTGGTCCTGAAGAAAACAAAGTTGAAAGTATAAAGTATTAGAATTTATACAAAAATGAATCATATGACTAGTGAGAGATATGTTTAAAATTATTTGAAGTGGTGGACGTGTCAAAGATTGTGATTGAAGGTTTGGCTGTAGACACTTTGGGTAAAGAGGATGTGACACCCCACCGAGAAGGGAAGATGTGCTGGCGGACTCGACAGGTGGTCTTGAGAAAAACATAGCAGAAAGAATCACACAATATTTATAACAAAATGTATCATGTGTGAGAAGTAAGTTTCCAATGATTTGAAATGGTGGGCATGTCAAAGATTGTGACTGAAGGTTTGGCTGCTGCAGACACCTGTACGGCTAGCATAGGGATTTCTAATGAGAAAGGGTTGAGACAGTGGAAGATTAGAATAGTTTATTACATAGTATGGGGGGAAAAGAAAATATGATAGTTTCTACACAGGTCTAGTGACAGCAAAAAATATAAATGAATCTAAAAAAAATCTTTCATGTATCATTAACTAAAATAAGTCTTGCATTAGATTGTATATGACATATCATTGTACCTCTGCTATGGATTGAAGCTAGGATACAAGAGGAAGAAGTCAGACAGGTTGATCTATGCACCACTATACCACCATCAAACAATGCAGTCAATGTGTGATAGCCGGCTTATTTGGATGCAATAACGGGGGAATGCCAAACAATGTTCTTGAGTTACCAATGTACAGTTTTAACAATTTTAACCCAAAAGGTAATGGTCTATTTTCAAGACATCAAATTTTCTTGATGACACAGCAGCTTTGAGCCATATTTATCTGACAAGCTAGAGTTCAATCAGTATATTTAATAATAATAATAATAATAATAATAATAATAGATGCAATTTATTTAGCGCACGTATCCACTCCGCTGGCTTTAGCCCAACAGCCATCTGCGGCGCACTTGGCATTTCAAGGAATAAATATTCCTGCCAGGTACCCATTCACCTCACCTGGGTTGAGTGCATCACAATGTGGATGAATTTCTTGCTGAAGGAAATTGACGCCATGGGTGGGATTCGAACCCCAGGCGAGAGTCACGACCACTACACCACGGTGCCTTATATACTGTTTCAAAAAATTCTCTACCCAATATTGAAATAAATGCATTGATTATACTCACCGACAAGGTCATTCGTTGAACTTCGACCCTCTTGATGCATGTTGTTGTCATGGGGACAGTACAGCAGGCTCTCCAGAGGATCAATGAGAGGGGCTGAGAAGGTGTTGGTCTTGGAGGCATGAACATCTGCCTTTTTGACCTGAGGAAAGAATGTACATGTATAAAAGGGATGTAAATAAAATAAGATGTATAACAGGNTTTTTATTTGCTCAAACCATATACATACCTCTTTCTTCGAAGTATTCTTTGCATCCATGGTTATCTTGTCTGCGTCTAGGACAGTCTGGGCAATCTGTCTCACTTTGGTAGATGGTAGATACTGTCATTGGAAAGAGAAAATGACATTTCTTAGTGTATCAATTTGGTAGGTACAAGTTACAGTGAATGATTCTTTTCTGGACAAACCAAGTATTCTTGGCAATGCCAGTCTAATGGAGCTCATTCACACAGGATATGGAGGGATGATTGGATTCATTATTATATAATATAACAATCTCAATGTCCAGAGGAATCTATTACAAAGGCTAAAGCTTCTGGAGACGGAGGTTCTGATTTCTTTTAACCCCTTGGCTACTGAATTCTGTAATTCCTATAGACTTTGTATAGGGACTACCATGTCCTAGTTGTCAATGGGTTAATTTCAAGGTGCCTACCTCACCAAAATACAAGATAAAATCAGGTATATCATATTGATAGGCAGGTGATAGGCAGGTGTGTTACTAAATCAGGAAATTGAAACAGACCAACATGACCATATTCTGAATTCACTTTGCTTTTAGTGAATTGTCAAGATTACTTACCATCTCAAATGGGTTTGCAAACAAAGCTTTCAAGCGCTCAACTTTCTCCCTCACTTCACTCTTCGTATCTTCCATTCGGCCTGCCTCGCTGGTAGGCATGTCAAAGATCGTGATGGAGGGTTTGGCTGTTGACACCTTATGTAAAGGTGATGATACAATCCCACCAAGAAGGGTTGACGTGCTGGTAGACTCGACAGGTGGTCCTGAAGAAAACAAAGTTGAAAGTATAGAGTATTAGAATTTATACAAAAATGAATCATATGACTAGTGAGAGATATGTTTAAAATTATTTGAAGTGGTGGACGTGTCAAAGATCGTGATTGAGGGTTTGGCTATAGACACTTTGGGTAAAGAGGATGCGACACCCCAACAAGATGGGAAGATGTGCTGGTGGACTCGACAGGTGGTCCTGAGAAAAATTGGAAGAATTAAACAATTTCCATAACAAAAATGTATCGTATGATTGCTGAGAGATATGTTTCAAATGATATAAAGTGTTGGACATGTGATTGAGGGTTTGGCTGTAGACACTTTGGGTAAAGAGGATGAGACACTTTCACCAAAAAGTAAAGATGTGTCAGCAGACTAGGCAGGTGGTCCTGAGAAAAACATAGTTGAAAGAATCATGCAATATTTATTAAAAAATGTATCATGTGTGAGAAGCAAGTTTCCAATGATTTGAAATGGAGGGCATGTCAAAGATTGTGATTGAAGGTTTGGCTGCTGTAGACACCCGTACGGCTAGCATAGGGATTTCTTATGAGAAAGGGTTGAGACAGTGGAAGATTAGAATAGTTTGGTACATAGTATGGAGGGAAAAGAAAATATGATTTCTACACAGGTCTAGTGACAGCAAAAATGTAAACAAGTCTAAAAAATAATCTTTTATTTATCATTAACAATTACAAGTCTTGCATGAGCTTGTGTCTGACATATCATTGTACCTCTGCTATAGAGTAAAGCTAGGATACAAGAGGAAGAAGTCAGACAGGTTGATCTA
Organism: Temnopleurus reevesii; assembly: GCA_036244855.1. Taxonomy (NCBI): domain Eukaryota; kingdom Metazoa; phylum Echinodermata; class Echinoidea; order Temnopleuroida; family Temnopleuridae; genus Temnopleurus; species Temnopleurus reevesii. Next base: position 104,639 of record BQKZ01000839.1, read on the forward strand.
TGCATCACTATACCACCATCACACAATGCAGTCAATGTGTGATAGCCGGCTTATTTGGATGCAATAACTGGGGAATGCCAAAGAATGTTCTTGTGCTACCTATGTTCAGTTCGAACAGTTTTAACCCATAAGGCTGTTTCCATGACATCAATAACTTGAAGACAAAGCAGAAGTTTTTTGGCCGTTTTTTATCTCACAAGCTAAAGTTCACTAAGTATCTAAATAAACATTTTTCTAAATCTCTTGTCTTTCATACTGTTTCAATGAATGACATAAAAAATTCTCTCCCCAATATTGAAAAAAATGTATTCCTTATACTTACCAATAAGGTCATTAGTTGACCTTTGACCTTCATGATGCATGTTGTTGTCATGGGGACAATACAGCAGGCTCTCCAGAGGATCAATGAGAGGGGCTGAGAAGGTGTTGGTCTTGGAGGCATGTACATCTGCCTTTTTGACCTGAGGAAAGAGTATGAGAAAGACATTAATAAAATATGATGGAAGGCATTTCCCAAGTAAGGTACCGAGTATTAAATGAATGTGGCAAATGCATTCAGAATGTTTAAAATCAGCTTTGCAATATTTTAATACAATAACTAACAGGAAACTAACAATTCCAATTGCACATAATTCCCTACATTATGAACATACATTAACATTAAATTTTCTGGACAATAATGTGCATTCAAACAGTCAAACGCCTCAAAATCAGGATGTTATATGTATCATATCAAACAAGGAGTTTCCCATTTCCTGCCAAATTTCTTTTGTGATCAGTTCTGGTCCCAATGTGTTTTGATTGAATGTATTTATTTCCGGACTAAAGCATTTACTATCTAAAATTAAAAATCAAGTGGATTGCCCATGTTTAGTGTTCAGATAAGGTCAAACATTATTCAAAAGACATTTAGGAGCAATACCTACTCCCTTCCACGTATGTATTTCTGAACTTTCCCATTTCATTTCAAGCTTATCAAATGCCAGAAGACTTACTTTGCCTTGCTTGTTTGCCTGGAAGCCCCTTGCTTCTAAGATGAAGTGATGTATTTCATTGATGTTCTGCTTGACTAAGGGTGGCACAGGGTTGCAACATGCTAGCACCCCTCCTTGGTCCCTGTAGAAAGAAACAGAGGTGGGCAACTGATAATAACAATAATACATAACATTTAGTACGCGCTGAATATGGATGCTTCTCAGCACACAGTATTCTGCAGTATTCTGATTACGAAAAGATTATCACCCAGCAAATTAAATGAAGGAAAAGAGGTAACATGCTAGCACACCACCTTGATCCCTGTACAAAGAAACAGAGAGGTGGGCAACTGATAATAACAATAATACATAACATTTAGTACGCGCTGAATATGGATGCTTCTCAGCGCACAGTATTCTGATTACGAAAAGATTATCACCCAGTAAATTAAGTGAAGGAAAAGAGGTAACATGCTAGCACACCACCTTGATCCCTGTACAAAGAAACAGAGGTGGGAAACTGATAATAACAATAATACATAACATTTATTACGCAGTTAATATGGATGCTTCTCAGCACAAAGTATTCTGATTACGAAAAGATTATCACCCAGTAAATTAAGTGAAGGAAAAGAGGTAACATGCTAGCACACCACCTTGATCCCTGTACAAAGAAACAGAGGTGGGAAACTGATAATAACAATAATACATAACATTTATTACGCGCTGAATATGGATGCTTCTCAGCGCACAGTATTCTGATTACGAAAAGATTATTACCCAGTAAATTAAGTGAAGGAAAAGAGGTAACATAGACAAACTAACAAAAACAGTGGCGATCAATTAAATAAATTATAGTGCAAACATGGTGTGCACCCCCACTAATCGATTGATTTTAGGTGTTAACATTCAGAGAAGTATGAGGAGTGCCAGAAAACATCATCATCATTTGGCACTTGCTAATTAAAACAGTTTTACCATGAATATCTTCCATAATACACATGTGGACCACTCAAAATGCATACTGTTAAATTGCTATTGGTTTGCAATCAATCACGTCTTTCTACATCCAATGGATGTTAACATCCATGGATATTAATGATCAGTCTAGCAATAAAAATCACATGATTGATTTCATGTCTAGCATGTACTTATGCCTGACATATCATTGTACCTCTGCTATGGTATGAAGCTAGGATACAAGAGGAAGAAGTCAGACAGGTTGATCTATGCATCACTATACCACCATCACACAATGCAGTCAATGTGTGATAGCCGGCTTATTTGGATGCAATANTCTTCTGGCGTAAATATTAAGAATTGAATGATACACGCCTCTAAACTACATCCTTTCCTTTTTTTTCAAGCTTGACAATTGCCGGAAGACTTACTTTGCCTTGCTTGTTTGCCTGGAAGCCCCTTGCTTCTAAGATGAAGTGATGTATTTCATTAATGTTCTGTTTGACTAGGGGTGGTACAGGATTGCAACATGCTAGCACCCCGCCTTGGTCCCTGTACAAAGAAACAGAGAGGTGAGTAAATGATAAGTATTAATGAAGTTCAATAACAATTGCTAGAAAATTAGTTGATTTTGGTTCAAAAATCCGTCATGAGTAGTGCCAAAAATAATGTCATCAAAACTTGGCACTTGCCAATCAAACCATTGTTCCATGAGAATCTTCCATACATGTAGATTGTGTGCCACTTAAAATGGGAATGGTTGATTTGCAATCAATCACAACTTTCTACACCCAATAAAGATACATATATTAATAAAATTGTCTGGGACTAAAGGGCCGTAAATGTTAATAATTTCTCTAATAATAACAATTAATTGAATGATTTCAGAAATGTCTAGCATGTACTTGTGCCTGACATATCATTGTACCTCTGCTATAGAGTAAAGCTAGGATACAAGAGGAAGAAGTCAGACAGGTTGATCTATGCATCACTATACCACCATCAAACAATGCAGTCAATGTGTGATAGCCGGCTTATTTGGATGCAACACAAACTCTGAAGGATTCATTAGACCAGGTTCACCAGTATATATATATCATGACTCGAGTTTACTGTATTATATTACCATCAGAACAAATGGAGGATTGCACATATATAAAAAGTTAATAAAAAGATGTGTGCTCATATGGGGGTTAGTTTATGTGTGTGTGTATTTAGGGGGCGGTTACCCCTTTTATATTTCTATGATTTGCATTTTACATCTGTACATCTCATAACAATCACAGCTATATTAAAGCTATTAATTTTTTTACATCAAACAATCACAATTACCTAATCCACAACCTCTGGGTTTAGTAATTATTTTTTTTATACATCAGCCAGGGAGGTGTTTTACCAAGATAAGAAAGACTTTAAAAACGACTGTAAGTTCGACTGGTATTAGATCTTGCGCCGAATGTGCGTAATAGTGTGAACCATTACGCGCGAGAAGGGATACCAGTCGAACTTAAAGTCGTTCTTAAAGTCCTTCTTATCTTGGTGAAACACCTCCCAGATATGTGTCAAACTATATACGTACTCTCTTGAAGGACGTTAGAAAACAAATTGAATTAAAATTACATTTGCGCCCCGACGGATCCCAAATCTAAGGGATAGGTGAACAGGTGAACAGGAACTGAATTACACAATATCTTTCAGTTTTAGTTGATATGGAAAGATATTCTTTCTATACTCACTTGGGTAGAATCTCAGCAATCTGGAACATCATGTGAGTGGGTAGAGTGTAACCAGTGCTCTCATCCTCCTGTCTAGCTAGGCTATCCCTCCAAGCAAACAACCTCTTGAATGCATGCATCTGGGAAAATCAGATAAATAATAATAATAAGAAGAATAATTAGATAATTTATATAGCGCAGTCACTATATGGATATACTCTACTGCGCTGTGATGTTAGGGTCTGTGGATATTGTTACAAAAATAATGCATAAAGGTACAAGATATTATTGAAAAGCTTCGAGAAATAAATGAGTTTTCAAAAAGTTTTTAAAAACAACTACAGATGGAGATGAGAATTTATTTGATTGGGTAAAAAGCTTGTGTGAGTCTTCATTTATCATTGTGTTGATGATGGTGCAGGTGGTGATGGTGGCTATGGTAGTGGTGGTGGTGGTGGGAATGGGAGTGGTGAAGATGATGAAGATAATGGTGGTGGTGTTGGTGGTGATGGTGATGAGGATGATGAGGATGATGATGGTGGCGAAGATGGTGGTATTGGTGACTGATGATGATTTTAATATCATAATCGTTCATTTTAGTTGTAGGCCTCCAAGGACAACAATGTTTTAATATGATATGAATGAATGAGAACTAACAAATGAATGAATGAATGAATAAATCAATAAATGAATAAATGGATGAATCAATAAATATATATTGGTGATAATGATATTAAAAGTTGTTATAGTAATGATAATGATGATGGTGGTGATGATGATGGTTATGATAGTAGCAATAATGAAAATAATGGTAGTGGAGGTGGTTACGGAGGTAATGGTGATGATACTGGAGATGATGATGATAATGATGGCATCCAGAGCGTTAATGGTAATGATGACAGTTACAGAGGTGTTGAAATCTGAAGACCAGAATGAGGTTTCCACTTACTTGTTTCCTATTGAATGATTTCCTGTTCTTCTGGAACGCTATCAGGTGGGAGTCATTATTGAAGATCGGCTTTGTGTACCGCTGTCATCAAAGAAAACAAGGTATAATTTATTAGGAACTGAATTGAGTAAAATCAGTCAAACTGATTCAAATAATAATAATGATGATTGTAATCTAATCTAATTACACGGAGCAGCCATTATTTTAATCCACACTTTCCATTTATGAAAAATCAGTAACTGCCAAATATGTATTTACAGAGAAAATAACTCCCAGTGTGATTTACTTATTACCTTTTTTTTTTGTTGGTGGTGGCGCTGCCCATTTCAACAAAAAATTCAAATTAATCAAAGGAGTAGCTTTTTTGGTACTTTCCTTCTATGACTGTACACTATTTTTCTACTTATCTAGATTTTTTTTTATTGTGTACATCACTTATGATTTTGCTCATGTTGAATATTTCCATTGCGAAAAATACATTTTTGTTTATTTTTTTGTCCACTTTAATAAAATTTTCACAATTTGAACATAAATGGTAATGATTGGAATATAGGAAAAAATAATTTACATATTATCAATCAAACATAAAAGAATAACACTTAATATCTAAATAGTGAAGTGTATAATATCATAGGAATGGAGGGGCATGCAATAGAAGCAAGGCATGTATCGTTATCGGACTACAAAATCATCTGAAATTCTCATTTAATACTGAAAGAATTAAAATCTATCTTATAACGACACAAACCTGGAGACAGATCCTTGTGCTTTGATCTAGAACGGCTCTAAGAAGATTCCTCTGGTCGTTGCCTCTTTTGATGAGTTCATTCTTCATCGTGTGATAGATGTAGAGTAGATAATGTGTGTCCTCTCTTGCATAGTGCACCATCTCTTCCGGCAGAGGCCTGTATAAAGGTATTACACACTTTGTCAATGGTTTGCACATGAATGCATGCCCCAAGAGTAGGTTCTAACAGTTATACATTTTTTTCATAAGCATATAGAGCAGTTTGCCGGATTAAACCCTATATATTGATATCAATATCATCATTATCATCATGTCCATACACTGTATGAGCTAACATTTAAACGTAAAGATATTTTCGCAATTTCGGACCAATTGGACACATTGGTGTGTTTTAATTTTACACATTTTTGACAGTGTTTGAACACACATAAATGTGCATCATACAGGGTGGAAATTTTGCAAACTTCGTTCCTGAAATGTTTTATGATAAGGTTGTGCCTGACATATCATTGTACCACTGCTATGGATTGAAGCTAGGATACAAGAGGAAGAAGTCAGACAGGTTGATCTATGCACCACTATACCACCATCACACAATGCAGTCAATGTGTGATAGCCGGCTTATTTGGATGCAAAATAGCACACAAAGTAATCTTAGTGAAAAACAACAATGTTTGCTTCAATGTGTAACCATATCATGCTCAAGGATAGGGATAAAATTTAAGTCATCAAAGAATCATCAAATTCGTCTCTTTTGACCATTTTCTGGGATAGAGTTTCCAACCTTTGGAGAAAATTGGTGGAACCAAATACGGGACCTCCAACATGAAAGAGATATGATAAATACAAAATTGTATCTCTGTGATACACGCTATAGACTTACGATTGATATTCATCATAAGCTCGATTGCATCTTTTATGATATAGGCCCTAACGAAACGTTTTCAATAATTTTTGTCCCTAATCATCTTGATTTAGGGTTACACCCAAGTAATTCAACATACCTTATTCTCCAGTCTGCTAGCTGGTACTTTTTATCAGCCTCCACCTGACAGTACCTGGAGAGGAGACTAGCCAAACTATGATGTGGAAACCCTAGGGAGCGTGATGCTTGATGAGTATCAAACATGTTCACCACATAGAGACCTAGGTCACGCTGTAACCAATCGATGTCCATATTGGCACCATGGAACACCTACAACGGATAGGAGGATACATAAGGGTTTTATAAGATTCTAAACAAGATAAGGAAATCTGCGATGGGGAAACCCAAGGGAGCATGATACTCTATGGGGGTGTTGCTCAGAATCAACTGCAAATCAACTGCAACTTTGGAAATTGTAACGCGCATTTTTATTCGCGCGCGATGTGCGCATTGAACAAGGTGCGCATTGAACAAGACGCGCATGAAACAATGATTTTGATTGGCGTATTCCGATCAACTGCAACTTCCGATCAATTGCAACTTTTGAACAACACCCCCTATGAGTGTCAAACATGTTCACAACATAGAGCCCCAAGATCTCACTGTAACCAATCAATGTCCATGTTGGCACCATGGAAGACCTACAGCAGATATATTAAAAAGGATACATCAATTTTCAAGCAATTTGCTTATCAAGATAATCCTTCCTCTATTATTCATATGCTATACACTGTTTGCTTTTGATCTTGACAGTATGTCATCTTAGTCTGCAATACTTTTCTTGAAAGTCTGTTTGATTTTTTTTTTACTCATTGTCAAATGATATCTATAATCTATAAGGGTTATATAATATTAGAATGATGTACACTGTAGATGTAGAAGCATACATGATAATAATACATATGCATAGTGGTATACTAAATCACGGCTCTTTGTTAAATGTTGAATCCTGTCCTCTTGGACATATAACCATTTTTCCTTGACAAGGATTTTCTAAAAGTAATTTATGTTTACCCTGTGCCTGACATATCATTGTACCTCTGCTATGGATTGAAGCTAGGATACAAGAGGAAGAAGTCAGACAGGTTGATCTATGCACCACTATACCACCATCACACAATGCAGTCAATGTGTGATAGCCGGCTTATTTGGATGCAATAAGTGACTAAATGTACAAATAGCATGTTCAAATTTAATGAATCATCGGAAGGCAAGGAGAGCATTATTGTATTATTGATCCTTAAAGTTGCCCACAATGAATTTTATCCTTAATTTGTTTTGAAGTTCTAGGGTGTTGACCACATTGCATATCTGCATCATTTACCCCCCCCCCCCCCCTTATTCCTGTCCCCTTGTTCTTTGCACATACACTTCTATTTACTAAGCTTGATAATTTGTGAATCTATTAAAGCATCGTTCAGAATCTGAAGCTCCTGTGGAAGTTCTAGGGTGTTGAAATCATAGTCATGGTCTCCAATTACCATCTTGATCATTCCCCTAACCCTCCTCTTTCTCTTTCTCTAAAGCTTGCTCTCTAGTGAAGTAAAAATCTCTACTAACCTTGACTATTTGTGGGTCGGTAAAAGCATCATTCAGCAGCTGAAGCTTGCTGCGAAGTTCCAGGGTGAGAAAAGCATAATCATAGTTTACGCGTATTATCTGTCTCAACCCCCTCCCCCCACCCTCTCGCTGTATCTTACATTCTATGGAAACGGAGAAACCTTCACTAACCTTGACTATTTGTGGATCAGTAAAAGCATCATTCAGCATCTGAAGCTCGCTGCGGAGTTCCAGTGTGTCAACCACATAGTCATGGTCTGCAATGGATATCTGCATCAAGCAAGTGAAACCCAAGTATGACCTGTAGGAATGATGCTGGAAAAGATAACAAAATTAATTTATTCATTATTTATTTGGCATTTTACAAGAAAGGAAGAAACATGATTGAACACATGATGAATACAACAATGAAATATCAAACATAATCATGAAAGATTGAGAGAGAAAAAATAAATGGGCTTGATAGAAGTTGAGGGGCCTGCCAGGGTTTGGAAATGGCTAACCACATAACCATGACCCATGGGTCTTCCTCCCCACAACCCCTAAACTTCACACAGATCATAGATATTTAGCATATCAAAGATGTAACAAAGAATGTACAAAAGAGAGGATTTAGCAATTTCAAATAAAAATCTAGGTATATTACTTCCTGAATTGTGCTCAACACAAAGTAGGGGTATTATGGTACAGCCGGCACAGAGGCAGGAGGCAGCCCCCCAAATTTGAATCTTGAAGGAAGCTTGTAGGCCTACGTAAAGGTCTACATAATTCTTAAAATAGGCAAGTTTTCTGAGACGTTACCAATGTTATGCACATTTGAGCATAAAGGTTATTCATCATCTGAAGTCTTGTCTGATGTTTTCAAGTTTTCATATATACCAACTAACATGTTCAATGAATTCAAAGTGATTACTTCTTTTGGCATAAAACATAAGTGTACGAATAATAAGGAAACTCAGGCCCCTTGCCAATATTTGCCAGAAGAATTTACTTAGTAGGGTGATAATTTTCATAAAGGGCCAGGCCATTTACACTATGGCCCGTATTTCGATAGCGAGGTTTAAGTTAACCCTGGTCTAAATCTGTGGTTTAAGGATGGGAAGCCAAAAGAGGCTTGAATCTATAATAGTCGATGTGTAATTTACCAGCACATTTGGCACTCATATTATTTAAAACTGTCTCGGAATAAAAACTTCAATAGTTTCCTACATTATTAGAGCATGAGGAAAAGAGAGCAGTTAACATACAAATTATTTATTGTAAATAAAATTTTGGCACTTTTGGCTACCCATACTTAAACCACAGATTTAGATCAGGGTTAACTTAAACCTCGCTATCGGAATACGGGTCAATGTCTTTAATTCCTACGTAGTCCTCATTGACTGATGGCTGTGTATTAAGCAGACATGCGCAACTAAAATATACCCTGCAGGAATAGTGCTGTACATATTAGAAATAACAGGCGTTCTGGTTCATTGTAAATAAAACTCCTTCAAAACTAAGTCTAAATATACCATAACAAAAAATTGGAGTCCTGTACCTGACATATCATTGTACCTCTGCTATAGAGTAAAGCTAGGATACAAGAGGAAGAAGTCAGACAGGTTGATCTATGCACCACTATACCACCATCACACAATGCAGTCAATGTGTGATAGCCGGCTTAT
>BQKZ01000840.1:41108-63346 GCA_036244855.1 Temnopleurus reevesii
ATGATCATACTCGAAATGTGCAAACCTTCGGCAAACCTCGAACATGTGAAAATGTGATTACGGAACATATGTATATCCTATTCTCCCTGTCTTCCAGGTGATCAATATTACGTCACCGCCAGATATCCCACCAACGCCCCATATTACGTCAACGAAACCCCCCGATCACTCGGCGTATTTGGCGGCCATTTAGGTCAAGGATTCGACGCTGCTTTCATGTACGGTCAAACCACCTACTTCTTCACCGGTTACAACTTCTCACAGGTCACACCAGTCGGCAATTATCTCGAAATTGCTGAAGGCTACCCGCAGAATTCAGCGATGTACTGGCTTGGCTGTGGCTCCCAGCCGCTGGAGGTGGTCAGGGGTTTGGTCACTACTGTTGAAGGCGAGACGGATGGGACAACAGGTGGCAGAGGTGATGCCATCTATACGACGCCCTCTGAGATCGTTGTTCTAGTCTTTGCCATTGTATCTGTGCTCTTAAGAGGGTATTAGTTGTTGTATGCTGGCAGCTACGGGCTGAAATATAAATCCTTAACGTTCACTAATGCAACATTTAAAATACTGGGCGTTGTACATGCCTCGTAAATTATCCTTAGAACACTCAAAATGATATGGGACGGTTCCTGAGCAACGATCATATTTTTTCGATGGCGACGCTAAAGATTTTTTCTTACTTTTTTTCTTCTTCTGTTGCACAGAGCGTTTTGGCCATTGCATCAGTGCTCTTAAGAGGCTATTAGTAGCTGTATACTGGCTTGACAAGATAGTGATGTAAATAATTACAATATGAAATCTACTAATCCTAAAAAATACACACACTCATCTGAATTTGTACCTGAATTATGTTTTCATATACAATTAGTATAGAGACATCAAACAATATTACGGTTTAAATCATTGCTTTTGTATGTATGTTGTTATATTGTCCTGCATTTGCAGTAATAAGCTCTGCCCTGGACAAATCTTATTCTTCAATCTCTATTAACTCTCTTAATTCCGAAGACTTAGATTTTAAGTCTTTGTTGAGACTTAAAATATTTAAGTCTCTTAAGACTTAATATTAAAATCTTACAATTTTAAGTCCACAGAGAGTTGTTTATAACATACATAAATCCAAAAAAGTTTTAATAATAAATCTAAAAGACTTGTTTTTTAAGTCATAATGGATTTGATTCATAAAACTTTAACAGTTTTAAATTTTTAAGTCAAAGAAGAGTTTTATTTTAAAACTTGAAGTTTTGTCACTATTTCAAACCGGCAGTGGATTTAAAGAATAAGTATTTTGGACTTAAACAGTGTTAAAAAAAAATCTTTGGAATTAAGAGAGTATGTATATTTTTGTTATGTTTGATGTACTACATAGTTATTTATACTATGTTCCTTTATGCTTGATATAGTGATACAAAATCGAATTCATGTGTTTATATTAACAAATCTCCAGTTTGTAGTAGTTCGGTAGCCGAGATTTCTGACACTTAGCAGTTTGGTTAACATTTTTAAATGATTGATGAAATCGTCATCTTGAAATGGTCTGGATATTCATTTTCCCTTTACCTTCTGGAATTCATGTATTTCAAGTAAAATACTTCATTTTGAATTCTTATGTTTGTTATATGTACTTTTGATGTATGATGTACATGTTGTATCAATTGTAATTGAATGTATTTTTACTGCACGGCCCCATTGAAAAACAGCGTGTCCTGAATTGGGTTTTAACCATGTTTAAATAAATGTATCAACTCAAATCAAAGAAAATTATGTATTAAACGCCGACACTGAGATTTTCAAATGTTTGTTTATGTTACTGTTCAATCTAAAGGCAGGCTCATACCTTCAGTTTTTAGCCTGCGTCGGCCCAGCATATTTGTAAAAAAAACTTCTCCCCTTACGCATATTAAACGCTGATCAGACGGTGAACTGACGTTTGGCTTGCGCGCAAGGAGCGTACGCCGAGCGTCACTCCACCGTATAATCTGCGTATTCATGCGTCCAGGGAGCGGTTTTAATTTTCAAAAATGCTAGGCCGACGCAGGCTAATAACGCAAAGGTATGAGTCGGCCTTAAAAGTGGATACACTTTTGATAATTACTCTCGTTTCTCCCTTCATCTCCTCTCGTTTATTTTCTCTTACCATTATTGGCGTTTCTTATTAATGGCTCATTCCTCTTTTTCTCTCTCCTTTTGGTGACTTCTATTGCTATCTATTTAGTTCACCGTACCCGTACATCCGTTTCTGTTCTGTATCTCTTTTGATGTTTTTATTCAAACATATCTACAGGATGACAAGATCAGTCAAATCAGTTAAAAGTTGTTTTACCTCATGGTCTTAATACTAAAAACATACACATTGAAAAGCAAAAATTATACAAAATACTACGTAAAAAATGAAATACATCAAAACAGTTTTAGAAATGCTACGGTGTTGGTGAATGGGGGTAAATATAGATAAACGTTGAATTTCATAAGGTAAGCGTAGAATAGAATTACTGAAATATAAATATCATAATAAAATTGAACAGTTATATCTCAATACATGTGTAAATGGAAGTTTATTATGTATAAGAGTTTTGTGCTCTCTTCTTCTTTCTCCACTGACCGCTCATGACAGCTGAATCGCGTTTCTCTCTTTTCAAAATAAATTATATTTTGGGGACATTTAGGATGATATCATGAAAAAGATATCTGAGCAAAAATAAAATTCAAATCAATGAATGGAATATTAAATTTCAATCGATCATTTCGTCCGTGTTTGCACAAGGTGAGGAAGCCTAGAGTATTGTTGCATGGAATCAAAGACTCCCGACTTAGCAACACTTCATGCAATTGAAATGCGTTTTAAATTCTACAGAATAACATGTGCTAATGAATAGGGATGATTTCGTGAACATTACCATTTGGCTACCGTCACTTCTTGAAAGCAAGGGCCATTTAAACATTTTTTCAAAGCCGACTCACACATTTGCATTTTTAGCCTGCTTCGGCCCAGCGTTTTTGAGAATTGAAAACACTCCATGGACGCACAAAGACGCAGGTCATACGGTCTGATGATGGACTGACGTTCGGCGTTCGCTCCTCGAGCTCAAGCCGAACGTGAGTCCACCGTCTGATCAGCGTACACTGTGCGCTCGGGAGCGTTTTTGATTTTCATCCCCTTCTAAATCTTATTTCTTTTTCAATGAATTGTATAAATTGTGTTCGAAAAATAAAGGGAGTGACGGTTTTTTTATTGCATTGGCCAGGGAGGTGTTTCACCAAGATAAGAAAGACTTTATGCACGACTTTAAGATCGACTGGTATCAATTATTGCGCTGAATGCGCGCACTGTTATGAATTATACGCACAAGAAGGGATACCAGTCGAACGTTAAGTCTTTCTTATCTTCGTGAAACACCTCCCTGATGGAAATTAGTTATAAATGTGTTTCAAATTGCATGGATGGCTATTTTAACTTAGTACAATACACAACGGAATATAAATGATCCAATTTGATAAATTAGAAAGTTACACATGTCATTTTGAGAAAACGATGAAGCAAATAATCATCTTGAAAGATGAAAGATGAAAATCATGATCATTAATCTCAATAAATATCAGAATTATATCGTCTAAGTGGTTTTGATCACTATTGTCATCATCATTTATTATGATCATTACTGATGTGATATAAAGTCCTATAGAATGGATAATGAAGTGGTTTCAAATTGTCTCGCAATATAATTAGTTTCACTTGAAATGAAAATGTATGTGCCATTTCTTTTTCATCAATATTAATGGGATATTCAATTGGGTAAGAATACAGGATAGATGACCACTTGATGTTTAGAGTCACTTTATTTTGGATTTGAAATCAGAACCGGCATTAGTCATCATATATAACCCTCTTCTCTGGTTTTCCTTTCTGATTAATTTATCATTCCATCATTGCAAATTATGATTTATTATATTTTTCTTTTTGAGAGATATGTTTTAAATATCAGGAACTGCTGAAACTGCATTTTGCTATGATTAAGATTCGAAATCTAGGATCGAAATCTCAAGCTCGTCTTTTTACTTCAGAGATATAAAGAAAATAGGTCCATTTATATTAAAATGGGTACCTTACAGGAATTTATTCCTTGGAATGCTTAAGCGCCTAACTGGCTTGCTCGGCAGTTATAGCCAGGGTAATAATATGGTACCTAGTATCAAGCGCAATATAGTATATGCATATAGTGATTGCGCTATATAAATGATATACCATCGATCACACTGATAATACTATTCATATCTTAACAATGACAAACTTCCTCTCTCCTTTTCTTGTGTCCTAAACTTTTTTTTTCTTGTAGAAAATGATGTTCCTTTGACGCGATTCGTCCTAAGAAGTATCAGTAACCAAACATCCTTTTGGTCACGCTACTGTTCGGTCAAAAGTAATAATAATGATAATGATATCAACGATAATGATAATGATGACAGAAATGATAATAATAATAATAATAATAATAATAATAATAATAGTGATAATAATAATAATAATAATAATAATAATAATAATAATAATAATTATAATGATTCCATGGATAGTTTAACAACGGGCCTTAAATATGGCAGTAAAAGAGGATTCTACAAACTTTTTTGTTTGTTTTTTTTCGTTCATTTTTTCTTTGCTTTTTGTTTTATTTTCATTTTTTGTTTGTTTGTTTGTTTTTTGTTTGTTTTTCACTTCAGACGCTTTTACAAGAGCCGGTTGGAACAAGGATTCTACAATTTTTCTTGTTAGTTTTTTTTTGTTCTTTAGTTGTTTTTGTTTGTTTGTTTTTGTTTTATTTTTTGTTTTTGTTTGTTTGTTTGTTTTTCACTTCAGACGCTTTTACAAGAGCCGGGCCGAACAAGGATTCTGTAAATTTTCTTGTTAGTTTTTTTGTGTTCTTTAGTTGTTTTTGTTTGTTGTGTTTTTTGTATTATTTTTTGTTTTTGTTTGTTTGTTTGTTCTTCACTTCAGACGCTTTTACAAGAGCCGGGCCGGTATTTGTACCTTCATGTCCTCAGATATTTGAATAAAGAAACGTTGGAGGTTTCTTATCATCAGCACTGAATTTACAGGACTATTCAACTATTGTGTTTACCATGAAATGGGGCAGTCCCGCCAAAAGTCTGGTCCCACCCTGCTGCCAAACTGAATTATCTCAAATTAGAACTATGAATTATAGATTATTATTATCTATATGAGAGTTTTAAGCCGTACAATATTAAGCCATATTGTACGGCTTCAATTTTACGCTTGCGCAAAGCAGTGACCAGCCTTCTGGTATATGTAAAGATAATAATAATTATATTGGATGGCTTCATTTCATGAAATACCGGGAATATTGCACTCGTTAGGGCCAATATTGCACTCATCTTCGATTCGTGCAATATTGCCCTAACTCGTGCAATATTCCCTGGTATTCCATTTATTGCCATCCAATATTATATAAATATTTTGTTTAATCAATGAACGTGTTCAATTGAGATTTACAAAATAAACCTTCAAACATCAATGGCCTGTAACATACGAGATACCATAAATTAAGAATTAATTTATCTCTATGGTACACGTTTTACTATAGACTTACGATTAATATTTATCGTAAGTTTAATTACATCTTTTAAGTTACAGGCCCTTGATTTCAAACAGAATAAAACAGTATAACAATCGCAATTTACGTTATGCTGTTTGATATCAGGAAGGGGTCAGTATGTTGGTCTGACTGCCCTATCAAACTAAGGCCCCGGTCACATAGAGCCCCGGAAGCAACACGATTCACCCCAACTCTTTGTTAATTCACAGTTGACTGCCTCAGAACAACGAGTCGGGGTGAATCGTGTTGCTTCCGGGGTCCTATGTGACCGGGGCTTTAGATACTAGATTATCATACGGGATTGAGATCATTGGTCGTGACAAAGTTTGGTCAAATCCGCATTGTAATGATTTTCCTGACACATCGGTTGTAATCTTGTTTCCTCTGCATGGTCATTGTACGTGAAAAATGCAGTTTAACATTCATTCCAAAGTCCAAAAGACAAACAAATCAATCAGGTCAGAGACACAACTGGGGCCTGTAACGTAAAAGATACGACAATTAATCGTACCCTCCCATGCCATAGTATACTGCAACGTAGACCCACTTTTAATTAGTTCAGGACACACGTATAAGTCGACTTCATGCACTGGCCATATGAAGACAAATGTTATAAAATATCTCAAGATTAGTTTCTGTACTCAAGATCGATAACTTTTTTTTTTTACTTATACTGCTCATTCTCAAAACCTAATGGCCAATACGCGATGTGCCATGAAATTATAAAAACACATGCCCTGAAGGAACTAAGAGTGACGTCCTCTACTAGTTGTCTATTTTATTTGCATTATATGCATGGAGTATAGATATTGACATTTTTTTGTTAGCAGAAGTATTCAACAAGTCATGTAATGTTCAATTTAAAGAAAGGGAAAACAATTTCCGAGAAGCCGTTGACTAATCTGCAAGTCGAGACATTGTAATTTTCTACCTTTGTCTTCTTTGGTCTTTGGTACTTGAGGCATAACTCAATTAAGAATTGTTGTACCCTTATAGGCTACATAATCTACAAACCGTGTATGACACTTTAATTTCAACAACAGATATTTGTGATTTCTTTTTATATTTTAAGGAAAAATAAAAAAAAATACGACAGGTGAATCAATGGAAACGCAAGTAATTTTGCTATGTTGCAATACTTGTGGTATGGGAGGGTATCTCTATATACAACATGGTTTGACATCGACTTCCGATTAATGTTTATCGTAAGTGTAATTGTTTGATTTGATTTGATTTATTTTATTTCCATTTCAATATCATTTTCACAATTTCAACAAAAAATTATAATCATTTGCAAGAAAAACAAAAATATTTACAAAGACAGGTCATGATACATAATGTTTGAAAAGCAGGTGATAGAGAGATGGAGGGGCATGCCGAAAAAGCGAGGCTTGTAAAAACGCATGCCCCTTCTTACATTAAGATTACTAAAGGTTACAATTTGTGAAAACACAATAAGCAGTATAAGTAATTCTGACAAAATACATAATAAAATTAGAGAAATGAGAAAATAGGAGGATTAAGGAGAAGGGTCTGTAACTTTACAAGTTATAAGGATGGTATGAGAAGAGGACAGGAAGGAGTGAAGATAGAGGGCAGGCGCAGCTCCACAGGATGTTTGGCGAAACATCTTATGTTACTGGCACCAGATGTAACACAAAAGTCGCTGACAGCACGAAGTTTTATTGCATGGGTGTATCTAGCCTCCATAAATACAAAAGATTTAGGGGACCAACAATAACGACAAGGACATTGACAATGAATTCTATCATTGAATGGCATTTTGTGAGCACAAAGGGCACCCCTGATTATTTTGATAATGGATCCGCGTACGCATTGTGACGTCATTGCAAATGATGACTCAATGATGTATAGTTCACTGCATTATAACGTTGATCATGACTGCACTATACATTGAATGACGTCATCAATGCGCTATACCATGGATGTCGCCATCACTGCGCTATACCATGAATGTCTTCATCAATAAAGTCACCTAAAAGGGATCCA
This sequence comes from Temnopleurus reevesii, assembly GCA_036244855.1. Taxonomy (NCBI): domain Eukaryota; kingdom Metazoa; phylum Echinodermata; class Echinoidea; order Temnopleuroida; family Temnopleuridae; genus Temnopleurus; species Temnopleurus reevesii. The sequence continues at coordinate 48,728 of BQKZ01000840.1, forward strand.
ACCCCTGGAACTATCATGCTTTCATTTAATGGAGAAACATCAGATGAACAAACTGTATAAATTTGAGCAAAATAAGAAAACCCGCTCAAAAGTAACGAATTTCAAAGTCATAGGGATATGACGATCTCTGTAGCTGATGGGAATCCGTGCGATCGGCAACATTGACAGACTATGTGACGACATGTCGGACAATATGATTTCCTCAAAACTTTAAACGTAGGATACCTTCATGACGGAAGTGTCGATCCCTTATTTTCATGAACTGATTATGCAAACTTTGTACGAACTGTAGAAATTATCGATATTGCAACATGAATATAAACAAAATGATGGTTATTAAAGAATCGATGACGTCAACGAATTGGCAAACTGTCTGAAAATTGTCACTGATTTGCCATGTTTTAAATCATTAAAAATGTAAAACTTTTTTAAATAACTTGTCCGATTTTTATTAAAACTTTTTTTTTCAACTGAATTAATTTTGTGTTGGGTAGGTAAAGTTGAAATAATCCTTGCCTATCCAAACACGGATAAACAATGATTTAACAGTGAGTTTCCGAGAATGCCTGGGATTTTTTCCCACATCATCTCGGAAACGCATTGACAACCAGTGTTATAAATCCTTCTTGGGATAAGGCAAGAGTTATTTCAAACGTTGTTTTTTTGTTGTTGTTCTGACCACCATATTGGGTGACTGTAAATACGGTGTTGAACGCTGGTGTTGGTGTTGCAGCAAAACCAACACCAGCCTCAACACCAAACTTGAAGTCTGTCGGTGTTTGGGGTAGACCTCGCAAGGTTCTGACGTATATCCGGTCGTTTCTGTATCACTATTGTAAACTGACCAACGGTGTTGGAGCTCGGGTTACGGACCGTTTTGCTCTCGCAACACCAACACCAACACTGAACACCGTACTTGAAGTCACCCATTGTATTATTTGGGGGAAGACTTTATTTTTAACATGCGATCCTGTTGGTCAGAACCGCCAGAGGAAGGTATGGTCAAAATCCGCCTTCTAATGATTTAGTCACACAGAGAGTTGAAACCTATTTCCTTCATATGGTCAAAGTACATGAATCATAAAAAAAGTCGCTTTAACATTCATTCCAAATTCAAGAACAAAAGACTTACTCTGAATTTTTTTTTTTCGTTTTTGTAAAAATAAAAAAATAAATAAAAAGAATAATTTTGATGCATTAAATTACACATGTACGCTCGAGAGGGAATGTAAAGGCGAATTCAAAGAACAAATAAAATACAGAATGAGTAAAAAAAAGACTTTGAAGCCGTCTTGTTTGCAATATGAAATTATTACCCCGAACTCGGAGAGAGAGAGACGGCTGGACAGCCCAATATCAGCTGCACTGCAAACAAGTGCAGCTGGTCTTCCTTGGGGACCAGCTTGATGGTTTATTCCTGAAAGAGTGCTTCCAAACAAACATTTTGGTACCATTTTGACTCGCATGTTTGCAAGTATGACTGAACAACATAATAATTTTTTTAAAGGTGAAGAGATGATACGGGGAAAAAATTTAGCCATCAATATATACGCGGGACGATCGCGATGGAATTTTGAGTCAATGTTTGTCCAAGCCAATTCACATGGGAAACATCGGGAAATATCTTTTTCAAAATGCCTCTAACTTTGCTCGGAGATTGTTGTGGAAAACATGCTTGGAATTCCGGGAATTATATGACATTGTCATATAAATTTCTCTCCAAAAATATGCGAGATGAAATTTGTAAAAATTTTATGGACTGTTTAATAGCCAAAAATGGGCAAATTCGCTAAAGTGATTCCATTACCGACATTCTTTATATCTTGGAGCTATAATAATAATAATAGTAATAATAGTGGCTACTTGTATATCGCACAGGTCCACCTTTCGGTGCTCATGGCGCTTACACATGTGAACAATGACAAAATTTCTTCCTTTCTATATGCTATCAATCATTTTATACTACATTTTGAGAGTTTTATCGGACTCTGAGAGTCTGTCACTTAAGCCCCGGTCACAAAGGGCCCTGGAAGCAACAAGATTCAAAACGACTCTTTGTTCTGAGGTGATTAACTGTGAATTAAAAAAGGAGTCGTGTTTAATCGTGTTGCTTCCGGGCCTCTATGTGACCGGGGCCTTAAAACATACAATTAAGTAGCTCAAAATGGCATGTAATTTCGTTACTGTTACTTCTTAAAAGAAGGGTCTAGTCTAAAATAATAACTTTTTTTGACAATAGCAGAAAAGAATTGGTGAGCAGAACAAAAGAAGTTTGAAGAAAATCGGACAAGTAATAACAAAGTTATGAATTTTAAAAGTTTTGAAAAAAAAATAACAAATCAGTGAAAATGCTAGGACATGTTGCCCATTTGATGACATCACGCGTGCCCTAACAAGATTTTCTACAGAACGATACATAGTTTGCCTGAATGTAAACATGCAAATAGGGGATCTGACGTATCTATAATGAAGAAATCCTACAGTTAGATTGTTGGGGAAAATATATTTTGGGGAAAAATAGTATTTTGTAATATTGATATGAATACAGTCAATATCCAGTTGTGCACCTGTGATGTCATCAGTTGCCAAATTGTCTATACATCAAACATTCATAAATTTCTTATTAGTTGTTCAATTTTTCTCAACTTCTTTTTGGTGCTGTTCATCTGATTTTTCTGCTCCTGTTGCGCAAATATTATTTTGGGGTAGACCCCCTTTTAAAATCCAGTTCGCAGGTCTGCGATCTGAACGGGCACACAACTGGTGATTCTCCCAATCTCATTCTAGTCGTTCGCCCAAATGTCACACAGCTGCATGCATGCATGCGAGTGGCCCAATTTTCCCTTTTGAACAAAACGACTGGCGAATTCATTGCCAGCCATTTTTTGAAGTGAAACAATTTTTTTAACGTTTATGACTGGAAAACGCCACGGGGAAATCTAAATCGGCACGGTTCATCTGAAAGCTCGATCGCAAAACTTCCCGAGTATCGCACTCACAGACCCTCCCAATGCTGTGCGGGGAATCCCTAGGTTGTTGAAATCGAAGGAAGCTTTTGGTATCGTTCCTCGGTTTTCTAATTGTAATTGGGTTTACGTGCATTTTTCGCTCAGCGTGATTCAGCGGGCAACGTGATCGATCAACGCAAGTTATGACGGTTTTGCGTTATTACGGAAAAGCGTAATTTTTTACTACACTGACTGGCTTTCAAAACCAGTGTAGTTCAAGCCACTTTGAAAATAGGTCTGAACCGAGTCGAACTGGTTTCCGTTAAAATGGTTTAACACCGTAAATCTTAAAAGAGTCTAATAGACTAAGTAATATTTGGCCCCATTTTTTCCAGTTCATCTCTAGACTTATTTCCATGTGGAAAAGAAAGTTATGATACATTTTTTTTTTGTAATTCCGAAACGTTTCCTGTACAAAAAGCACGATATAATGATTTAATAATAAAAAAAATATTATAAGATCCCAAAACATACGGTAAAATTCAGTAAAACCAAGCCGCCCAGGGGATTTATCGTTTTCATGTTCTTCAAAGTGTTGTAAACTTCATCAATGATGGGTGGGGGAGGATGCCAAGAACTGAATACATATCTGGATACAATTGTGCATCGACAGTCCAGTCAAAGAATATTGTCTAAATCTATTAACTGTACATTAATATATGTATTGATCTATTTTGTTAGATTGATTGATTTTGTTTTCCGTCAGAAAAAGATACAATGAAAACATACAAGTATAAAATTAAATATATTTCATTGACAAAAAATTGATAACACAATGCAAAACAAGAATAACACAAATCAATTGATAGAGAAGACGAAAAGACGGCTGGATAGCCCATAATAGCCTTCATATAGTGCTGCTGGTCGTCCTTAGTGACCAGTAGAAGAAATGAAATGAGAAACGGGGGAAGAAAAGAAGAAGGAGAAGATAAATGTTTATTCATATCTATTAAAATTATTTTGTAAATTTTCGTTTACAAATCAGCATATTCAAAACACGACCTCAGAACCCCGTTCCCGTATCGCGAAGCTGTTTTTTTTTATCAGCTATAAGCGAAAAAGAGAACGACATATACCGTATCCAACACACAAAGTATGCAATCATGTGTTGTGACATGTGCATGTAATCCCAGGTCATTTGTGTGTACATGTGTGTGTGTGTGTGTGTGTGTGTGTGCGTGTATGTGTGTGTAATTGTGTGGTGTACGTGTGCGTGTGTGTGCGTGTATGTATGGGAGTGTGTGTGTGGGTGTGGGTGTGTGTATGTGTGTGTGTATGTGTGTGTGTGTGTCAGAGAGCACATGATAACCATTTTCAGCCATAGTCATATGGTATTGAGGAAGTGATCAGGAAATTGCACGTATGGTCATTATACCAGACAGTCCTTGCCCTTTTATTTCAATTCGTAGTAAATAAAAAAAAGTATTGGTATCCCGTGAGTAATCAATTCAGTTGGCTTTCCCAGATTCGGGGCATCTCTGTTCTTGACATATAGACAGGTAATGGATTAAAAACAAAGCAAGAACAACAACAAAAGCTTTCGCGCCGAACAGAACGCCCTGCTGGTATAATCATTTATATACGCCCACGTAAAAAACCCCTTTGCTCGGCCGCACACCGCTGGACAGCTCACGACTACTCATAGGGTGCCGTGTGCAAATTGATGGTCAACCTCCAATCACGACATCGCTTCCATAAAAGGACTTCGGGAACATCCAAAATAATGAAAGTCATGCTCCCCCCGATCTGCCATGGAAAAATATATAAAGTCGATCGTGAAGTTTGAGAATCAATTATTTAATGATAATACTTCGACAGGGTGATTACTGGACGAAAGAAATATCGCTACGAAAGGGAAAGTTTTCATTTTTCAAGATGTCATCTAGTGTGATTTAACTCCTCCTTGGGTGCTGCGTAGTGGCAATGGCAGCGCCAAAGATCGAAACTGAACCTCAAATTTGGGTAAGTACAATTTGATTCATTTTATTTCAATGCAAACAAATTCAATTAATGGAAACTAACTTACAAGCTCTGCTCATACCGTTCTTTTTTATTGTAAATTTTACAATTTTTACTTGTGAATATTGTCCAATGTACAAATGTATTTATTGAAGATAGAAATAATATTAAAAAATTGAAATCATGAGGTGAATTTCATAATATTTTCATTGATATTTAAAATGCATGAAAATATACTAAGGTACAAATACGTTACATTCTTAGTGGTACGCTATAAATCAAGTGTTAAATTTTAGAAGGTTGGATTAGTGACAACATTTTTTAGAGTGGCAAATTAATATTTTAAACATGCTGGATCGAACATTTAAAGTGTTGGATACAACATTTTCAAAGAGTAGATTTACCATTTATGTAAAGTTGTCGCTTCTCCAACCTTTCGAAATCTTGAAATAATAGCTTAGTTTTCGAGGTGTAAAATAGAAAAGCTGCACTGTTATCAAACATTAGCAAAGTGGAATCAAAGGGAGAAAATACGTATTACGTCTTTATAAATTACATGAATAAAAAGCCAAACATTTCACCTATATATGGAATGAAATCATGTTAATATTTAAAAAAAATGAACTGACTTTGAATGCTTATGAAAGATCAATTTCCATCCCAGAAATTGCAGAAAAAATTACGGTAACTATTTCTAAGTTGTTAGATTGTGCCTAAAGCCCCGGTCACATAGGACACCGGAAGCAACACGATTCACCCGACTATTTGTTAATTCACAGTTAACTGCCTCAGAATAACGAGTCGGGGTGAATCGTGTTGCTTCCGGGGTCCTATTTGACCAGGGCTTTATCTAACAATGGATATTCAACACCTGCATAGATCATACTATAACATCAAATCTTCTAATACTTTTTATGATAGAAGACTAATTATTTGTACGGATTCTCCGGAATGTACTAGAAAACCATTATTTTTTCTTCATGTTCATTTTCTGTCAAGCATTTTAGTAATACCATCAGTGTAATCAAATGCGTTTTAATCTCAGTGTTTAACTTTTTAAACCAAAAATATGTTTTTTTAGATTACATTTTTTTAAATGGAATACCTAAATATGAATCATAATAATATTATTGTGAAAAAAAATTCAACAGTATCGTACAATGTAGCCAAACTAATTTCCTGTAACATATTAATGAATTTCTTGCATGAATACGTCTTGGATATCTACTAGAAATACAAAAATATAAAGCTCAAAAAAATTTGAAGAATTATACAAAATAAAAAATCTAGATATGTCTTGAAATGAATGTTTCATTGATTTTTAAACGAGAATAATTATTCCACTAATGAGATGTCAAGACGTATAGTTTTGTTATCATTAAAATAAAACTGCATCTAAATTGTAAAAAATTAATTGATTAGCCAAAATATTTATTCATTGCTCTTAGTTCGAATTTAAGATTTTTCAGTATGGCAACAGGGAGATATTAACATGTAGGTGTAACTGTCCCATGACGGTACACTCATGCGCAAATACTGTATTAGTTTATAGATTCTAATGTTCGTTTATATACAAAAGGAAGAAATAGCGAAAGAATGTATCAAACATGAATTTCCTTTTCGAAACATATACAGTAATCAGTATAAATGAAATAAAATTATATAGGGCATTAAACACAATGATGGATGTGAAAATATTGTATAGCCTGTGTGGACTTAGCATATAGCTATGATATTTTACTATGAAGATAAGATAAATGAGAATATATTTGAAGAACACCAATTAATTATTTTTAAACGTTGATGGAACATTGCTGAATAAAATAAATTGTGGGTCGACAGAAAATGTTCAGTCGGGCTTAGCTTATATACTGTAGCCTTCCTAACCAAACGATCGAACCCATTCCCCAGGGAAAATTAATTTGATCTTTCCAATTTTTATGTAAATGTTATTGTTTATGATTCCAAATCATTATAATTTCATGGTCAAACTGTAAAAAAAAAATCAAATCGAATTCCGAATCAGATTTGGCACATTGATTTCACTTACATCAAAATCTTTCACGATATGCGTTCATTAAAGTTTTTTTTTTCTCTCTTTAGTTTTTTTTAAAACTGTACTGGAAAATCTTTGAATATAACAAAATTCGTTCACGTCAACTTTGTTGAAACAAATTTGAGCAAATTTTCCACCATCCTAAATTACCTGTTGATTTTTAAAGGAAGTTTTTATGTGTTTGATTAACTTCATAAGTAAATACTTTGCAATGTGACTTCACGATAACAAACAAAATGGGGCTAAGTACGTATACCACCCTCCGATAACTTCACCATGCAAGTCTCGATTGTATTGTTCAGACTTTGTTTTGATTTCCTACAAGATAAGAGAGAAAGTTTAGAACCGACAACATTACATAACATTTTCCTAAACGTAACGCTGGCCCTGATAACCAGGTATAATAGTTTATACCCATAGATTATACATGATGAATTTCCTTATATCCCAAGGAATTATAAATATACGAGAAACTATATTCTTATCAACTATATTGTTTGTATAAATCCCCATTGTTTTACTTCCTTGAGAGGAATTAATTAATCAATTAATTTCCTTGAAGTAGAAGTTATTTCCTGGTATCTATGAAAGTTTTTTTTCCTGTTTTTTAAATCATATTGTGTGAATCTCAATGGTGAAGTGTGATATGGATAGATGTATATTTGTTGTGGTGGGTTTTGATAAAGTGCATATAATTATATAAAATCAATCACTGTAAATGAAAAAAAACTAATTTCAATGAATAAAATGACTTTGAAGTAAAAGTTATTTCCTGGTATCTTTGAAAGGTCTTTTCTGTTTTTTAAATCATATTGTGTGAATCTCAATGGTGAAGTGTGATATGGATAGATGTATATTTGTTGTGGTGGGTTTTGATAAAATGCATATAATTATATAAAATCAATCACTGTAAATGAAACAAACTAATTTCAATGAAAAATTAAAAATGATCAAAATCTTGATTTATTAGTCCGATGACTCTTGGAGGAATCCATTTCCAGAGGTCTTTGAAAACTATCAACCATTCTACCAGTTTGTAATTTATAATCTATAAGAAATTAACGAATTATACAAATAATTGTCAAGAATGAGTAAAATTTGACTAATTTGAATAATTTTTGTTGTTCTTGGCTGAATTTTAGTCATTTCTGACCGGAAGTAACATAAAATATGATTGTTACACGGGTCCCTTCCAGCTGACTTCTCACAAAATCATTTTGACTAGTTTGTTTCATAAGCTTATCAAAGTTGTGGAAAATGTAAAAGAAAACCTTACATTAAGCACTTTTGAAGAGCATGAGGCAATCTTTTTGTTGCATTTCTTTTATCGAACCAGCCAGGGAGTTCGAGCTTTTCGGTGGTCCAGCGGTATGGTGCCTGTTTTGGCAACCAAGAGGTTACTGGTTCGAACACAACAAGAGTTTTACTGTGATTTTTTTTCGCTTCACATCAGCTCATAACTCACTGTGAATCGGTGTTTGTTCATGTAAACCAATATTTTGTGATTTTTTTTTTCTGATTTGATTTGTTTCTCTCAATAAAACACACAAACAATAAACTAAACATATTCATTCATTCAATTTCTAACGATCGCCAAGTGATTAAAGGGAAACCAACCCATGGAATTATCCTACTCTCACTATATGAAGAAAAATCAAATGAATAAAGTGTGAAAATTTGAGCGAAATCGGACAACCCGTTCAAAAGTTATGAATCTTCAAAGCCACAGATGTATGACGATCCCTACTGCTCATAGGGATCCGTGTGATCGGCAAATTCGACGGAATCTGTGACGTCATGTCGGACAACTCCTCATTCACTCTGTACACAAAAGTTCACATTTTCTCTTTTTTCTCGGAAAAGTCAACAGCATTCAAATTTTCGGTTGGGGTATAGCTTTTCTGTATTGATTCTACATGTATCCTGAAAAGATTCATGCTGCAACCTTATTCTAAATTTTCACATTAATCAATTTTCAATATTCTATGTACAAAGTGAATGAGGAGTTGTCCGACATGACGTCATAGATTCCGTCGGTTTTGCCGATCCCACGAATCCCCATGAGCGGCAGTGATCGTCAAATCTCTGTAACTTTGACAATTCATAACTTTTGAACGGGTTGTCCGATTTTACTCAAATTTTCACAGTTTGTTCATCTGATTTTTCTTTATTCGATGAGAGCACGAGGTTTCCAGGGGCTGGTTCCCCTTTAATTTGAGCTTTTGAAAAGGTAAAGCCTTCATGTACGGCGCTGCCAGAGCAGCTGCACCTGCAATTTTCTCTCGAATGTCGAGAGGTTTTTAATCTTCAAATTACACTTTTTAATCGCCTACTATTGGATCTTCCGTTCTACACTTGTTATGTTGAACATTGTGGAACCATTTGGGACATTTACTTTGTATCTCTCACCATTTTTACATGTCTTTTTAAAATGTTGAATTATTTACGTTTTACTCTGTAAATTGAAATCATAATTCAGCTATTAGCTGGAACGAATTTTAATCAATTATCCCTTTATCTATCTATCTATCTATCTATCTATCTATCTATCTATCTATCTAATCCGGATCCTCTTCTTTTTTTTATTCACAGAAATTTATGGAGAAATATGGTTACATCAGCGCAGATGATTTAGTCGATGGCCTACCAAAGAACAATGAAGTCAAGAGACAATCAATTATTTATTTTCAAAAGATGGGCAACAAAACAATGACGGGTACGTTATTTTTGTCATTACCTAATTCCGTAAAATTAAGTGTGTCACGGGACAATAGATCCGTGCGTCATGTATTGAACTGTGCAGACATAACAATCACAATCTTGTTCCAATTTCGATAGCATTACAAATGAGTATTTAATTGGCATTTGATTTAATTTTTGCGGGACCAGAGTATGTCGTGTTCATTTTTTCGAATTCACATATACACCCGCGCACCCAGGATTTAAATAACAAATAATTTCATGGGCTCACGACTCAGAATAATAGCGTCTGGCTATTATTCAAAGTCGTGAGCCCATGAAATCCTTTGTATCGAGAAAAGCACGGTGCGCGCCTGATATATGCTATGGGCAGTAGGATTCCAGCAGGGTGCTTCGAGACGTTCAATTTTAAATTTTAGTTGTGTTTGTGTAAGATAAAGAAATAGGCCCGTATTCCGATAGCGAGGTTGTGGTTTAAGTATGGAGAGCCAAAAGAGGCTTGACTCTATAATAGTCGATGTTTAATTCATCAGCACATATAATACTCATATTATTTAAAACTGTCTCGGAATGAAAACCTGAATAGTTTTCTTCATTATTAGAGCATGGGAAAAGAGAGCAGTTCACATAACAATTATTCATTGTGAATGAAGGTTTGACACTTTTGGCTACCCATACTTAAACCTCAGATTTAGACCAGGGTTAACTTAAACCTCGCTATCGGAATACGGGCCATAGGGTTTTACGGCGTGTGTCATTCAAATTTGAATGTTTACGCCAGGAGAAGAAGAGAGAGAGAGAGGACCGACCTTTAACGTCACCATCCGAAAGACGCGACCGGGGCTCGAACCCGCAGCGCAGGAACCAACCCAAGTCAATTTGTGACCGTCCCAAACAGCTTGATTAAAGCGCGTACCACGACGACCAGTCATGCGTTCAGATATGGTTCTTTAATAAACAATTCAGTAAAATTTTGATTTTTATCTGAAATAACCAGGTGAACTCGATAGCGACTCGATGGAGCTCATGAACATGCCTCGGTGTGGAATGAAAGACATGGAGTCATACGCTGATATGATGAGGAAGAAATCAGTGGGCGAATTTCTCATATCAAAGTTATAAAGATCGCTAATAGTCCTGGGCAGTGTTTCGCCAATTTACGAAAGACTTTAAGGACAACTTTTTCCCCAGGCTGGTATCAGTTCTTGTACTTAAATATCAGCTCCTGATTTTGAATTAAACATGTTTTTTTCCTTCCAAATCAGTCGGCGGTTTTCCAACATCAAAGTTACAAAGATCGTCGATGGTCCAGGTTTAATAAGTCCATGTCCTCATGCAATAAATTCACTATTGCAGATACTAAATACACTAATAGAATATAGAAAGGAACCATTTTTTTTATTGTTTCACCTCACTATGGGCTCACTTATCAGGATATGTATTGATATAGAATATTTAACGCAGAAATCTGTTCAACACAGTGCTGTTACGAGTTTTGAAATCAACGATCACATGACTCAGTGAGTCTGATCGGCTACACACTTAGACACATTTTATATTAGTGCATGTGCAGATGGAGCTATTTCAATAAGAAATGTGATAAGTAAGTTTGTATTTCTGTGTTATTTAAACAGGTGAGCTTGATCGCGACTCGATGGATCTCATGAACATGCCTCGGTGTGGCATGAAAGACATGGAGTCATACGCTGATATGATGAGGAAGAAGAGATACGCCCTCGGCTCCCGGTGGAGCAAGACAGATCTCACCTGGAGACTGATCAATCGAACCGTGGACCTGCCGGCCAACGATGTAGATCGGATCATGACGGCCGCCCTCAAGGTTAGCAAACAATTTGAAGAAATCTACTGACAACAAAACGTTTTAAATAGACATTTAGGCCAAAAAAATAATAGAGTTATAGATGTCATTTATTCGGGTTGTTTTCTTTTTCATATATGTACGACGCCATCTATATCAAGTCATCTGACATATTCAAATCCTTTTAGGATTTCTGCTATAAATGGCGATTACAAGCAATGCAAAACTTAATCTGGTGGTGGGACATTAACAATTTGTTTTTCAAACAAACTATTCATTGCAATGTTGCTTTCAGGCGATCAAAGTCCGAGTCTTCTTACCCAAATGACTGGCTCAAATAATCTCCAGAGATTGAAGAGCGCCATTCAGCCACAAAACTAACTAACCGACTAAGTTTACATTTATATGATAATAATAATGCGTCTTATTTTCCCAGGGTAGCCGCTGCAGTTCATCGAACTGTTCTCCCAGCGGGCCCTGCAATAAAATAGAGCTATTATTATCCCGGTTTATTGGATTCAAACCTCAATTTCCACTCCCTGGGGAGTATTCCAGCAGGCGGTTGAAGGCGCTCAATGCTAAATTGACCATGTTGTTGGTTACTTCCAAGTATTTATCGTAAGTCTATGGCAAAACATGTACCACCGAGATACGATTAATTGCAATATATCTCGTATCTCCATGATGAATTTGATGCGATATTTACTTCATTCTTTTACAGGCATGGAGTGACGTGTCATCGCTAACGTTCCGCGAGGTGACGTCAGGACGCGCAGATATCGAGATATTCTTCGTAAGCGGTCTCCATGGCGACGGACCGGGCGGCGCGTTTGACGGACCGAGTGGCGTTCTTGCGCATGCGTACTTCCCCTCGTTTAATCCAATCGGAGGCGACGCGCATTTTGATGAAGCCGAATCCTACACGGACGGTACATTTTCAGGTGAGATATTGCATCATGTTGGGGAGCCTCATGATAAATGTAGCCCATCCCAACTATTATGACCATTTTTTCCACGTAAAAAAATTATTCAGTAGCTCCATAATGATAATAATAATGATAAAAATGATACGAATAAAAGATGCAGTTTGTAATGCACCAAATCCATCGTGATGGATACTCAAGGCGCAGTGTATACATTCAAGGAAAGTTGAAAGGAAACGTAGAAGGGTAGAAAGCTTTAATTAAAATTAACTTTTCAGTTAGTTCTAAACTATGGTAACATACTATTTAAAAATATAAGTTAATAATAATAATATTAATAATGAACGTTTTTTATATAGCGCTTATCACTCGCTCGGGGAAAGTCCCTAAGCGCTTAGAAAGAAGGATGCATAGAGATAAAGAGATACTAATATTAAAGACTGCGTGAATGCCTGACATCATAACCCAAATAAATAAGACAGTCTGAAATCAAGGGCTTGTAATATGAAAGAGATAAGATTAGTTTAACATTTATTGTATCTCTGGAGAACACATTCTGCCATAGACTTACGATTGACATTTATCGTAAATTTAATTGCATCTTTTATGTTACGGGCCTCAGGATTATGGGAGTGTTGCTCAAAAGTTGCAATTGATCACAAGTTGCAGTTGATCGGAACGCGCCAATCGAAATCATTATATCACGTTCGTCTTGTTAAATGCGCATACCGTGCGCGAATGAAAATGCGCGTTACAATTTGAAAAGTTGCAGTTGATTTGCAGTTCATTTTAAACAACACCCCATTTAATTAGTCTGCATTACTTTTCTTCAAATTCCGCTGTTTTCTTAGGACCCAATTTTAAATTATATTTATGAATCATGTTATTTCTTATATTTCTATTGTTGTATATTGAAGAAAAAAGAAGAAAGAAAAATGAAATCAAAATGAAATCAAAATGAAATCATATCTATCAATCATTTTATGTTCTTTCTTCTGTTAATTTCTTAATAGGAATCAACCTGTTTCAAGTCGCCGCTCATGAGTTTGGGCATAGTCTTGGTCTCAGACACTCTGACGTTGAGGACGCCCTCATGTTCCCTTACTACAGGGGCTATGTTCCAAACTTCCAGCTCCACAGTGATGATATAGCAGGCATTCAGGCACATTATGGTAAGCAATAGAGAGAGAGAAAAAAACAAGATGGAGAGAGAGAGAGGGTGAGAGAGAGAGAGAGAGAATGTGTAATAATTTGAGTTCTTATAATAAACTTTACCAGATTACTCCCGTCAGCACTGCAAAAACGTTGGTATTGAATTCAACATTCGTCAGAATCTACATAGGACCATACTCCGAAAAGTGTTAAAATAACATCCATCTGGAATCAATTTGATATATCTAAACATCTACTGGTGTTATGTAAGTGCCTGAACATTACAAACGGGTGTTATGGCAACACTTTTCTTGTGTGGTCCTATAAAGATTCAGGCTGGTGTTAAATCTAACACCGGTATTATTGCAGTGTACAAACTACAATCATAGACTAATAACCAAAGAACGTACTCTGGCATTTGGGGCCTCATTTCCCGAAATGGTCTTAGCTACCTCTTCTTACTTTATAAGGGGCCTGTAACATAAAAGAGATGCAATTAATCTTGCAATTAATTGCATCTCTTTGGTACACATTTTGCCATAGACTTACGATAAATATTTATCGTAAGTTTAATTGCATCTTTTATGTTACAGGCCCAAGATGTCTTAACTCGCTGTGCCATCCTCTCAACATATGAGTATCCACGTTGTGTCTGTGTAAAGATCGTGGCACAAATAATTAAGACGTCTTTGGGAGATGAGGATAGCTAGGACCATTTCGTGCCTTTAGCAGCATGTCGTGAAAAGTTATCACATGTTTCATTATTTCTTCATGTACGATGACAAATTACATTTAAAATATGTTTAATTTTGAAATTCCTTTTTTTTCATTTCCAATTTCTAGGAGAAGGTAATGGAGAACCAGAAGACATGGGCACCCCCTCTACGCCAGTGAATGACTGCATGCCTCAAATTGATTGGGTAACATGTACCGAGGATAGGAGCGCATATTTTGGCAATGGTAAGTTTGTATTTTAGGACGGAATGGGGGGGGGGGGGGGGG